>JACEFZ010013712.1:0-105244 GCA_014155875.1 Cepaea nemoralis
AAAAGTTAAAAGCAGGAAAAAAAGAAAAAGGAAAAAAATGTCGCCCGAAATTGGCCCCTTGCAAAAAAAAGGGGGGAAGGCCGGGGGAGACAGAATAATAATAATAATAATAATAATAATAATAATAATAATAATAATAATAATAATAATAATAATAATAAGTCTTTATTTTCAAAGGGTTAAGAATTGGGCACGCAGGCCCGTCTGACATTCTGCCCTTCTTCTCTATTTCCTCTCATACATTCTTTCATTCAACATCACTTATGAAGCAACTTTTGACAACAAAAGAACATTAAAACGCATGAAAATAATCAATAACAAATGACTCACTGAGGCAGTGTTTAACATGGGCATTATAAATACCTAAGGAGGGTGTAACGTGCCATACATAAGGGAATGTTTTTTGGCTAGTTGTCGTTTGAGATAAGTTACTATTATTATTACCATAAGAAAGGCTATCAAGCAGGGGGGAGGAAATCCACAAGAAGCAAGAAAAACAGAAAACGGCCGTCCAGCGCATCCTCGAAGAACTGAAACAAGTGCAGCAGAAGATAGAACAGGATGTCGCTCGAATGGCTGCCATAAAGGTTGAGACGGATTAACAGTTATCTAACGTACAAGATGTGAAACGAACCACAGAAATCACTCTTGATAAGATAAATGAACTGCTCAACATCCAAACAGCCACACCCGAACCAGAGGATACAATGGGCACAAACAGAAGAAGAAGCAACAGAGGAAGAACCACCAAGATCCGACTGGCGAACGCCGAGAAGATTCGAAGGCAACTCACGAGGGGGAAATAGGAGGAACACCAGGAGAGACGACAACTGGTAAAACTCCCTGAAGGAAACAGCACCATATGACGGGGTGGGACCCAATTACTCCAGGTTTTAACAAGTGCGCGACTCCGTCCAGACATCGAATACCTCATCAAGAAAGTAACGAACGCAATCAACCCATCAGAAGCCGGAAAGCTGACAAGCAGCCCAAAGTACGAAAGACAAACTTCAAGCTACACCATAGACACCCTACATAGCTAAGTCGAAAATTCGAAGGCTGAAAGGGGGTAATCGTACCAGAAATTGGAATTGGAACTGCCTTGATCACGGAGTCTAACTCCTCATAGAACGAATCTTTCACATCATCAGAGGAATCGAGTGACGGCGCATATGCAGTAATAATGGTGGCAAAACCACAAGAGGTTGCCAAGCGCAGGGATAATAGTCTTTCATTTCCTCCTGCTGGAATTTCAATCATTCCCAGTAGCGAATTCTTTACTGCAAAGCCCACACCGTGTTGCCTTTTTTCTGCCTGCCCTCTACCCTTCGAAAAAAAGGTGTAATTGTTTTCTCTGAGTGAACCTTCCTCAGCGAAGCGAGTCTCATGCAGGCCTGCAATATCAATGTTAAGACGATTGAGTTCGGCATCAATCACAGCCATTTATCTCACATCGTCAATATTGGTCAAGTCAATGGAAAATCCTGGACACATGGTTCTCACGTTCCAAGTTGCAAGCCGTAGCTTGAGGTTTCTATTTTTCTTTTTTATCTGTACCTTGTGCAATGGTTTTACAGCCTGCGATACAGATTTTGTCCTAGCCCCAAGCACCCATTGAAGCTGGCAGGCTGTGGCGGATCAGCACCCAATTGGCCGGGGGCTGCCCAGCTTGAGGCGGGCGGTAGCTGATCAGAGACACCTGTAGGTGTCTCCCACCGTCAGAGGCAACGCGTGGCGCCCCATGTCTACGCCAATTGACAGGGACTTATAACCCGTAACAGTTGCCTCTCGCTTTGATTCTGAGACCAGTTAAGACCAGGGATGGAGTTATTACCTCTCCATAGCACAAAGCCTGGGCTAAAATATAGAGACCATATGTTGCCCATGCAGCATGATCCCTCTCTCGGCCTGCCTAAGACTGCGTTAAATAGGAAGGATAAAATGGTATCACTGAATCAGCAATGTGAAGGTCATGGACAGAACTAGAAAAACACCAGTAAACCAACAGTTGAAGACTCGGACGATGAATACAATACACATTGAAAAACCCTGAGAATAGTATAACTAGACAGGCCTGTGTCTGGAGTTCACTGGGCACAAGAAATAGAGGAAGACCACAAAAACACGTGGAGTAAATGAGTAGTGGAAGAATAGAATAATATGGGAAGGACATCCACGGAGCTGTATGGGATAGTTAGGTGTAGGAAGACATGCATGAGTCGGTTAAAGGTCTGTGCCTAAGTAGGGGATGAAGGACGAGAGAAGAAGAAAACCGCAATATTTCTTTTCATCTGTGTAAAGAAGCGATTCATTTATACAGACATCGTGTTATTCTGAAGCTACTAGATTTTTTCTCTAGTGTTGTAAAATGGTCATAATTGGCTTTAGGGTGTTGCCATGGGATACGTGCATTTTCTCACAGAATTTATTTGTTTTTGTTTGCAAGTTTTGTCCCATGAGTTCTTCACGCTGTTTGAACGAACGAACGAACAATCTTTATTTTCAGTGGGTTAAGAATTGGGCACGCAGGCCCGTCTGACATTCTGCCCTTCTTCTCTAATTCCTCTCATACATTATTTCATTCAACATCTCCCCCGATGTGTCTCCACCTTGACGTGGTGGGGGAGCTTGCGTGTCCCATAGACCCCGTTTGCTTGCCGATGGGTGAAAAATTACATATCGGACAGCTTATCGGATAGGGACCAGACTAAGAGAGACACAACCTGCTGCTCTGCAGGCATAGACTGAGGATAGCAGTCAAAATTTAAATGAGGTGCACAAAGGCAGAATTTCTTGGTCCGGACAAATCTCTTAAGGCTCCCTGTCGAGGGATGTGGCTGAACGCCTCTAAGCCACAAACCCTCGGATCGTCTACCGGAAAATAGAAACATGATACTGAGCAAGCTACTACATGCTCAGGTCTGATACATGTTCGAAGGCTCCCAGCTGGGGGGATATGAGAGTTTCCCGGATGAAGGGGCCTGGCCGTTTCCCGTTCACTGCTGCACGAAGGTAAGGTGCTGAGCCGGCAGCACATGTAAGCCTACCTCGTGAGCGAGTACAAAAAAGTCCGAAAAGTGCCCCAGTCGAAGGGTTACGGAAACTGTCTGTATCTAACTCATAGAGAGTGTAGACAAAAGTGGAAGAATGTCTCATCAACGCGAAATGGAACGCACGGCGAGCGAACCTATTGCGTGGTCTGAAGTCACAAGCAAAAGCTTGAGTGGATGTCACTCGCAGTCTGACCGCCCCTGGTGTGTGATTGAGCGATCAGTGGCAAGTGGGATGCCCAACACATGGAAGTGAGGAACTAAAGCAGCCGCAGGACGTGGAAACTCCTTGGGTGAGCCCAGTCTCAGAGCAATATGTGCCGGCTCTGCAATTATGGAAGCCTCCTTGGATAGCGAGATAATGCCCATGGTCTGCCCCTGCCTTCCCTTGAGGGCAGACCACGATATCGTTGATCGTCCTATCTTGACCAGCTGAGATGTGGGTGACATTACAACAGTCTAACGTGTCTCGAAACCAGAGGAAGGTTAACCTCACTAAAAAATGCCCGCCGGAAGTCGGAAGTGTCGTCCTACGGGTGGCAAACTAAAAATTGACACTACGCATTTACGTCCGAGTGAAATGTCTCGTCCGAATGTCTCCCGTGCTAGGAACAGCTCTGACTACCTAGTTTCCGAATGCCGCTATTGTTCGGAACAGCTCTGACTAGGTAGTTTTCCGAATGTCCGCCGTGCCTGGAACAGCTCTGATGGGTACAGGGACAAGCACATGTCCGAAAACTCGCTTAGTGGAAACCAACCGCAGAGCTGACTGGTTTGTGCAGGAACGGCCCAGGGCGAGCGAAATGCCCAATATATTGAAGTGAGGAATTAAAACAGCCATGAGCAGGACGTGACGATTCCCTCGGTAAACCCAGCACCAGAGCGTTATGTGCCGGCTCTGCAATTATGGAAGCCACCCAGGATGGCGGAAAATGCTATGGACTGTCCCTGCCTTCACTTGAGGGATGACCGTGTAGTCTTCGACTGTTCCAACTAGACCAGCTGAGATGTGGACGGTACCACAAAAGTGAGAGTCTCCCAGGATTGCTAACCTGGCCAAAAATGCACGCTAAAAGTCGGATGTGTTGGCCTGAGGGTTTCGACCCGAGGGTGCCTAACCAGACACACCGCAATCACATCTGAAAAAATCACTCCGGATGAACGCAAAGAAGAAGAAGAAGATTTCATTCAACATCACATATGAAGCTAATATTAGACAACAAAAGAACAATAAGCATTAATACTCATGAAAAATGATCAGTAATACATGACTCACTGAGGCAATGTTTACCATGGGCATGATAAATACCCAAGGAAGGTGTAACGTGCCATACATATGGGAATGTTTATTAACTAGTTGTCGTTTGAGATAATTTACCATTATTATTTTTAAAATTTAGTGGAACTGCGGTAAAGCTGTGAAAATGTAAACAATATAAAATGACACAAAGTAGTGCAGCTTTACATAACAGAATTACAACACATATCTCTCTTCAACAGGTTCCACTCTGGGGTAAGTATGAACATTTTTTTACAATTTTCATTTTCTCTTCATTGCTTTCATTTTTTCCATCTTTTCATTCTTCTCGTCCTGTCGTCACTTGTTGATGTAGTCACAGAAGATCTCCTTGGCTATATGTTGTGTTTTGTGAATGTGTTTGTTTTCTGAAGAAGGCTAATTGCCGCAACGTCCTGTACGTGTCGTAATTCTGTGATGCAAAGCTGCACTACTATGTGTCCTTTTATATTGTTTACATTATTATTTTTATGGAAAGGGGGGGGGGGGCATGTAGTCTGTACTGGGGTAGTGTTCAAACAGGTTGCGACTGTATGTATAATGGTTGGTGGTGTCTTTGATTTCTTGTGGAGGGTTGTTCCACAACTGAGTGGCAGAGTATGCTAAGCTTGTTTTATGTAAGTCTATCCTAGGTTTAGGGACATGAAGTATATTTAGTATATTATGTCTTGCGTTACATTTAAACAATGGCCAAAGGTAGCTTGGAGCATTTTGAAATAGGATTTTGTGAATTAGTTTAGCCTTATTAAGAAGTAGGAGTTCGTGGGGTGGCAGTAACTGTAGACGTTCATGTAGGTTAGAATTGTTTGTAAGCTTATCACCATTGATTAAACGCACTGCCCTTTTCGGGAGTGAATAAAGGCGTTTTGTTATAGATTAGGAAAATCCATCCCAGATTGTGGAGCAATAATCGATATGTGTTTGTATGTGGGAAGTATAGAATATCTTTCTTGAGTTTTTGTCGAGAAAATATTTAATTTTGGCAAGTTGGTATACTTTGTTGCCTATTTGTTTAACTAGAGCATGAACATGGGAATTAAAGGATAGATGTTGATCTATGATAAGACCCAGTGCCTTGTGCTCGGTTACACTTTCTATAGGCATGCTACCAATGTGCAGCTGAAGAGTTCCCTGCGAGTTAGAGTGTGAAGTCTTTGCCTGGTTCCTATTAACATAGTTTTTATTTAAGAAATGTTAATTTGCATGCGGTTTGCATGACTCCAGTTAACTATACTATTTGTTTCATGTTGCAAGGATAATTCTAGCAGATTACGATCAAAAGCGTTTGTATATACTTGTGCAGTCGTCTGCAAATAGAACGCAGGACGATGACAGATATAAGGGAAGATCATTTATATAAATGGCAAATAACAGAGGGCCAAGTATAGACCCCTGACGTAATCCAATATTAATGGTAATGGCTTGAGATAAAGATTTATTGTGTAATACGACTTGTTTTCTGTCTAATAAAAATGATTTTATTAATGTCACTATATTAAAGCTTACTTTCATTGTTTCTAGTTTTTGATCTTGAGCTGCTATGTCCAGTCTCATTATGAAGTCTATTTTTAGGGGGGAAAGGGGGGCTGAGTGGTCTCGAGGTATGGTGTCCGCCTCGGGTGCTGGAGGTCCCGGGTTCAGGCCCCGGTGAGGACCGAGATTTATTTTAAAAATCCACCTGGACTTCCAGTAATAAAATTTCCCCTGGTCTCTGGGTAGTGAGATCGGACGCTCGTGTGTATTGTTGCGCACGTAAAAAATACCTTGGCAGTTGGAAATCGAAAAAGAGTAGCCTAACAGCGCTGCCCGGGCAAAATTTCGAGTTAAAAATCTACCCAAAGTATTTCAGGATCCTCGCCGATGCAACGGAGTTCGTGCATTGAGCTGAGTTTCTCCAGACTCAGGTTTGAGTTAGGAGGAAAACGGAGCACTAGTGGGTTAAACCGTGTGCCGTGATGTTGATCCAACGACTAAACTAGACTAAATTAAACTAAAGTTATTTAAGTGTAGTGGTGTACTAAACTATGAAACTTCCAATCGTCATTTGTAATGGAGCAGAGGTATTCAAAGTCTGTGACATCATGTGTAAGATTTTTTATTACAATTTCTGTCTAGTCCAACGGTTGTGGACAAACCTGCAGTACTGTCTTACTCCCTTGTGCACCTCACGCCAGTGGGATGTTTCACCAACTTCTCTGACAGCTGCTTATTGTTGGATGTTTCATCAACTTCTCTGACAGCTGCTTATTGTTGGATGTTTCATCAACTTCTCTGACAGCTGCTTATTGTCGGATGTTTCATCAACTTCTCTGACAGCTGCTTATTGTCGGATTTTTCATCCACTTCTCTGATAGCTGCTTTTTGTTGGATGTTTCATCAACTTCTCTGACAGCTGCTTATTGTTGGATGTTTCACAAACTTCTCTTACAGCAGCTTATTGTTGGATGTTTCATCAACTTCTCTGACAGCTGGTTATTGTAGGATGTTTCATCAACCTCTCTGACAGCTGCTTATTGTAGGATGTTTCATCAACTTCTCTGACAGCTGCTTATTGTTGAATGTTTCATCAACTTCTCTGACAGTTGCTTATTGTAGTATGTTTCATCAACGTCTCTGACAGCTGCTTATTGTTGAATGTTTCATCAACTTCTCTGACAGCTGCTTATTGTTGAATGTTTCATCAACTTCTCTGACAGCTGCTTATTGTAGGATGTTTCATCAACTTCTCTGACAGCTGCTTATTGTAGGATGTTTCATCAACTTCTCTGACAGCTGCTTATTGTTGAATGTTTCATCAACTTCTCTGACAGTTGCTTATTGTAGTATGTTTCATCAACGTCTCTGACAGCTGCTTATTGTTGAATGTTTCATCAACTTCTCTGACAGCTTCTTATTGTTGAATGTTTCATCAACTTCTCTGACAGCTGCTTATTGTAGGATGTTTCATCAACATCTCTGACAGCTGCTTATTAATCGTGATGCAATGTTTTGCCGGTGCTGTGGGAAAAGAGGTTACGGACGCCATTCGTAATACCCAATACCGCGTTCGAAACACAGCAGCGGGCGATGAGTTCCGGTTGTTCAGAAAGCAATGGCAAACTACTGAACGTAAACTTGCCCAGGAATCACGAACAGCCAAAAAATGCTAGGATTGACTGCTAGGTCCTGTAAAAGATATGCAACAACTTTTTATTGTTTATAAGATCGATATTGAAATGACAACATTGTCAACAGAGATGTCTCATCATGGAGATGTCTGGAGCCTACACGTACAGTAAAGGGTCCTATTGTTACGCCTTAAGGCACATTGTTGCACCCATATGTTTATAGACCTAGACACTCCGTGGGGTATGCGGTCAGCATCAGAACGGCCGCCTTTACTTGCCCAGACATCTCCTGGTACACATTTATAGCTGGATAGACCTGGCTGATATTGAAAACTCGAGTCTGCCCACATGCGGATCAAATCCCTGACAGCCGGGCTGGCTGAAGAGGGTCTGGCCACTGAGCTACAGTGGGCTGGGATCCTAGATACTATTTTATAGACATGTCAGCCTCAGGTGGGGATTCCATCTCACGACCAAGCGTCCAAACCATGAATTGACCAGGAACTTATGTCGCACTTTTAATGTTTTATCCAACTTACAGAGGCGTACTTATTTCAGTGTAGAGGTGCACTTATTTAAGTGTAGTGGTTTACCTATTTAAGCGTAGTGGTGTACTTATTTAAGTGTAGTGTTGTACGTATTTCAGTGCAGTGTTGTACGTATTTCAGTGTAGTGTTGTACGTATTTCAGTGTAGAGGTGGACTTATTTAAGTATAGTGGTGTACTTTTTTAATTTTAGTGGTGTAAATATTTAAGTCTAGTGGTGTACTTATTTAAGTGTAGTGTTGTACTTATTTAAGTCTAGTGGTGTACTTATTCATGTGTAGTGGTGTACTTATTCAAGTGTAGTGGTGTACCTATTCAAGTGTAGTGGTGTACATATTTAAGTCAAGTGGTGTAGTTATTTAAGTGTAGTGGTGTACATATTTAAGTGTAGTGGTGTACATATTTAAGTGTAGTGGTGTACATATTTAAGTGTAGTGGTGTACATATTTAAGTGTAGTGGTGTACATATTTAATTCTAGTGGTGTACATATTTAAGTGTAGTGGTGTACATATTTAAGTCTAGTTGTGAACATATTTAAGTGTAGTGGTGTACATATTTTAGTGTAGTGGTGTACATATTTAAGTCTAGTGGTGTACATATTTAAGTGTAGTGGTGTACATATTTAAGTGTAGTGGTGTACATATTTAAGTGTATTGTTGTACTTATTTAAGTGTACAGGTGTACATATTTAAGTGTAGTGGTGTACTTGTTTAAGTGTAGTGGTGTACATATTTAAGTCTAGTGGTGTACTTATTTAAGTGTACAGGTGTACATATTTAAGTGTAGTGGTGTACTTATTTAAGTGTAGTGGTGTACTTATTTAAGTCTAGTGGTGTACTTATTTAAGTGTACAGGTGTTCATATTTATGTGTAGTGGTGTACTTGTTTAAGTGTAGTGGTGTACATATTTAAGTCTAGTGGTGTACTTATTTAAGTGTAGTAGTGTACTTATTTAAGTGTAGTGGTGTACATATTTAAGTGTAGTGGTGTACTTATTTAAGTGTAGTGGTGTACTTATTTAAGTCTAGTGGTGTACTTATTTAAGTCTAGTGGTGTACTTATTTAAGTGTAGTGGTGTACTTATTTAAGTGTAGTGGTGTACTTATTTAAGTGTAGTGGTGTACTTATTTAAGTGTAGTTGTGTACTTATTTAAGTGTAGTGGTGTACTTATTTAAGTGTAGTGGTGTACATATTTAAGTCTAGTAGTGTACATATTTAGGTGTAGTGGTGTACTTATTTAAGTGTAGTTGTGTACTTATTTAAGTGTAGTGGTGTACTTATTTAAGTGTAGATGTGTACATATTTAAGTCTAGTGGTGTACATATTTAAGTGTAGTGTTGCACTTATTTAAGTGAAGTGGTGTACATATTTAAGTCTAGTGGTGTACATATTTAAGTCTATTGGTGTACTTATTTAAGTCTAGTGTTGTACATATTTAAGTCTAGTGGTGTACTTATTTAAGTCTAGTGTTGTACATATTTAAGTCTAGTGGTGTACTTATTTAAGTCTAGTGGTGTACTTATTTATGGTGTCGGTGTATCAGAGCGTCGCCATGATCTCGATTCTCTGTGGTCGCATCATTTAAGGGAGTGACATTGTCTGACGAGTTTTAAGAAACTACAAATAGACATAAAGTTAACCTGGTCACATCTTGAAGTGAGTGCCATTCTCAGGTGTTTATTAAGAAAGTACACACTACTGGCGCCTCGCCGTCTTGACGGACGATAGTTTGTTCCATTGTGCTTCGAAAAGACATAATAACCACAACTCACGGCAGTAGCTAATGTGACTGATCAGACAGACCAATAAGCGTGATAGATGTCTGTGCACAATGGATACATGTGAACACATGGTCATTTCCACCATCACGCACAATCTGACGTCTCCCACGCTCAGTGTGTGACCTATCTGCAATTATTTTCTCCCCTATCTTTATGCTATTTCTGACCTGTTCCCTCCATACAACACGATCAGCGGCGAGTTACTCCCAAGGTGCAGTAGCAATGCTTGTATCAGTCACACACATCTTTGTACCGTGATAGAGGCCGACCCCGAGATATTCTACCAATCTGTAATTTACCAACATAGATGTCTCTTGGTATTTTACCATCATCCACCCCCCCCCCTAATGTGTTGTATCCATCTAAGCCTACGAAAACTGAGCTTGGAACAAACCGTCACACCACCCGATCTTTCCAATATTTCGTTATTGGTACTATTGGTGTTGGAACTATTCGCTGGCTGCTGAGGATGGGGACGGAGCGCTTATGGGAATGCCCCGAATGCTGTGATGGTGGTACCTAAATCAATCAATCAATCAATCTATTTCGTTATTTGTGATCTTGTCTTGCCACTTAATACCAAATATTATTAGCAGACACCGCAAATGAAAGCTGTTTAAACGTTTCTCTTGGTGTGAGTAAGTTGACCAGGCTTCACTGCCATAAAGAAGAGTAATAATGACAAAGCTAGACAGACAAGAACTTTAAGAAGAAGAAGAAAGTACATATATGTAGATAACCTGGTAAGTGATTGACATTCTCAGGCGCGTATAAGTAAAGCACTAACAGATATAAAGATAAACAAACAATCACTTGACATCATGAATATGATGAGATTGTTTTATTTCCAAAGTTTCAAAGACGGTGTTCCGGTAAAGTTGGGTTCCATGTTTCCGGTGAGGCTGTCCACAGATCGCGGAGCTCTTGTGTGGGATTACTTTTTCAAGCCAAGAAATAGCTCTGAGGGAAAACACAAATACAAATATCATATCTTTCTCTCCTGCAATAGAACCATTCATCATAGTTACAGTAGAACCATTCAACATTGTTACAGTAGAACCATTCAACATAATTGTTATGTTGTTTGTCCATCAAGAATGATGATGACCATTTTGGCTCGAAATGTTCTTTGACAATGTGGACAAAGAATGCTTGACGTTTCTGGAGGAGGGTTTTCTGCATTTTTTTTTTCTGTTCTGTCTTTTCTTCACAGCTCTTGCAGTCCTGGTTGCCTCACACGTGACTGTACTCTTGCGTAATGATGCATGCCACGAATTTCGGTCTCTGGCTGCAGTCTTCCAGGTGTCATGATGAATTCCAAAAGCATTCAGAGAGATTTTCAGTGTCTTTAAAGCGTTTCCTCTGGCCGTCTTGGGAGCGTTTACCACAACGCAACTCGCCGTAAAAAATTCGTTTAGGGAGCCTGTGATCTGGCATTCGAATCAAGTGACCAGCCCAGCGAATCTGATTCTTCATTAGTAGAGTCTGGGTACTGGGCATGGGCGCTCTTTCTAGGACTTCAGTGTCTGGGATCTCTTGTTGCCATTTAATCTTCAGTAACTTCCTAAGGCAGACTGTGTGGAAGTGGTTTAATTTCCTAGCGTGTCGCTGATAAACAGTCCAGGTTTCACAAGCATATAGTTGTCTGGATAATACAACTGCTTTGTAGACTTTCAGCGTTGTTTGCAGGCTTATTCCAGTTCTGTCCCATACATTCTTGTACAGTCTTCCAATGGCCGCACTGGCCTTGGAGATTCTTGCATTCACTTCATCATCAATTGTGGCAGCTTGTGAGACAGTGCTGCCAAGGTAGGTGATAGGTGAAAGAGTACATATAATATTACCCAACACACTTCGTTCGATGTCAATGTGTAGACCTTAATTGATCCAACAAGTGTGTAATGAGGACAACACATCTACAACATCAACCTTCGCTGTTTGTGGGTTTCTTCTTGTTGGTTCTCTTGCCTTGAACTCATGCGTTATCCATACAGGTGATAGTACTTCTGGTACATTGCACTGGTGTTTGCGTGTCTATTAACTGTCCATGTTACCAGTGTACCTCACCATCAGATTAAATAACTCCAACTTCTGAGGTACTTCTAATTTACGTCCCCACGTCAAGGACGAGAAGTCAACATTTTAGCCCAACACACCGATGTAGGGGTTGAACCCGCCACCTCGGTATCAGCACACCGAAAATTTAAGAAGTTTAAGAACAAGCTCTATATGTGTAAGACACATATAGCACACAGTTATAAGATTGTAATGAAGACGACCCATCTAGAACACTGATGATCACTATATGTAAGACACATTGAGCATAATTTGACAAGTTTGTAATGAAAACGGCAGATCTAGAACACTAATGATCACTATATGTAAGACACATTGAGCATAATTTGACAAGTTTGTAATGAAAACGGCAGATCTAGAACTCTAATTCTTCTTCTTCTTCTTTCGTTCGCCTGAAATATGTTTATAACTGCAATGTTGTCTCTTGTATGAATCTAACAGTCTTTTTTAGTTCATTCAGCGGTCCATAGAGTTTATCTTCCACTGTTGTCTCTCTAGGCCAGAAGGTTCGCCTGGATATGTTGTAGTTTGGGCAATCCTGGAGTATGTGCTCTGCTGTCTGCGACGCCAAACCACATGTGCACATGGCTGAGTCACCAATTTTGAATTTTGTATACATGTGGTTGCGTAATCTATTGTGTCCTGTTCTGAGGCGCAGAAGAATGACCTGTTCTGGTCTGTCCATAACGTGGTAGTCGTCTTGAGTAAGGTTTGGTGGCCTTCTGACTGATTTGATCATTCTTTTCTTTTGGTGGTATGTAATAGGCACATCTGGTTGTTCTTCTTGTGCTCCTTCCTTCGCCAATCGATCAGCTCTGTTGTTTCCGGGGATTCCACAGTGGGATGGTATCCACTGTATGGTGATCTTACGCTGACTACTAAGTTCAGAAAGTAGTGTCCTCAGAACTGGCAATTTCCCAGACAGGACCGCCTCTATTACGGATGTTGCATCTGTCAATATCACCACAGGTTGTGTACCATGGCTGGTATTTTGTAATTTCTCTGTGGCTATCTTGATTGCCTCAATTTCAGCATCATAATTATGGCAGTACTTTCCTGTTGGAATTCTGGCCGTGTCTCTAGTATTATTTGGGTATTCTATATACACTCCCGCTCCTCCATTTCGAACAGCATTTTGTGCTGACCCATCTGTGTAGACTCGGATCCAGAGGTCCTGTGGGTATTCGTCATCAAGGAAGCTGAGAGTGGCTGTTCTGCGCTGTACACTGTTCTGTTCTTCCTTGTCAAATATTCCTCTCACTTTTGACTGGATTTGTAGCGATATTCTATGCTCATCTTTCCACGGGGTTCGCTCTGGAATAGTTGTCAGGGGGATATCAACTGTGGGACGATCGATGGTTTCTCTGCAGAGTTGTTTGGCCTGGTGGATGAAACTACTTCTTTTCAACCGCCCCATAGCTAAGTTTTCAAATCTGTTCTTCAAAGGGTGGCCTGGCAAGCTGAGAAACTTTTCTGCTTGTATTAGTGTTTTTGTATCACTGCGTTCTCTTAAAGCTTGTGTCCTCCCCATTTTCTCCATTGCTACTATAGGGGTTGATCTCATCCCTCCTGTGATGACTCTAAGAGCTTGATTTTGCACCTTGTCCAGCTCCTGCAATGTACTTTTTGATGCTGAACACCACGCAGTTGACCCGTATTCCAAGTGTGGTCGTATGCTCTGTTGATAAACTTTGCTAAGTATTTTCCCACTGGCTCCCCAAGTGGTTCCAGTTAGCTTTCTCAGGATGGCAATTTTCCTTCTGGCTTTTGCTACTGCTTTTTTAATGTGTTTTCTCCATGTCAGCCTGTCGTCGAATGTTATACCAAGGTATGTTGGTTCCTTATCTTCTCTTAGGGGTGTTCCATTATCTGAATGCTCCCTGCCTTTTGTTTCGGAGAAAGGGTAAATAGAGTGGTGCTGCACTTGTCAGTGTTTATGCTGATACACCATCTATCCGCCCATGCAACAAATTGTATCTACAGCTCTCTGTAGCAATATTGTGGCCAAATGATGCAGGTTCATTTGGCGCTCCACAAAACCAGGGTCATCAGCGTACATTGCCGCTTAGACTCAACTCCATTGGTAGAGTAGCAACAAGATCATTGATGAAGATTAGAAAGAGTGTTGTGGACCATGACTCCGCCCTGGGGAACACCATGAACGCAATCGTACTTTCTTGCTCTTAGACCGTCTATCTATCTATACTCGGGCTCTTCTGTTGTGCAAATAAGCTTTTACCCTTTGTACATTCTTCCATTGACTTTACAGTTTCTCAGTTCTCTCATCAGACCTTCTTTCCAGAGTTTTTCAAAGGCTTTCTTCAGATCTATCCAAGCCGCAAGTACCAGCTTCTTCTCTTGGAATGCATCTCAACCTTCTTGAGAGAGGTAGGTTTTGTCTGATCTCCGTAGAGTAGCACTGTCTAAAGGCAGCCTGTTATGGCACAAGGACTGTTTTCCACTTCATGTACCACTGTAGCCTGTGATTGATGACGCGTTCCATGTTTTGTGGCAGAGACAACTGTGGGCTAATGGGTCTGTAATCCTGGAGGCAATGAAACTGTCTTTCCAGATTTTATTAGAAGGTTATCATGATTGCTTCCCATTCCAGTCTTGTGGAAACACTGGGCCTAAGGTCCATGTATGTATTAAAGATCTGTAGCAACTTTGCTTTGGCGTTCTATTCCTAGGTTCCTGATACTTTCATTGGAGATACCTCAGCTCCTGGTGATTTTCTCAGTTTTCAGTTTTTGAAATGGCTAGCTCTAGTTCTACTGAATGTGATAGGTGTCCTCCATAACCTACCATGTACAATTTCCTTCTGTCCTGTATTTTGCCATTTTCTCTCGAATCTCCTGTTGTTATCTCTGACTAATTTCAATATTGATTCTCTTGTGCGAAATGATCCGCAAAGTCGTCAGCTGCTTGCTTTCCTGTTAAGATGTTTCCGTCTTTATGTAGCGCAATTTTTGTGAGTCTTCTCCCTGTGCCCTCATCGTTAAGCTGCTTTTTATTAGCCTCCATAACTTCCTTGTGTCTTTTTCAAGTTCGCTGACTCTGTATTTCTCCTGCCAGCTTGTCCGTCTAGCCTTGCAGTGTGCCGTTTTGAAATTTGGCTTTTGCGCGTGCTGATATTTATTGATGTGTGCTCTTGGCTGGGTATTGGCCTCTGCTTGTTTTCTACATACATCCACATCTTATGGCAACTGTTCCAGTTCACCCTATTCCAGTAGGGGTTTATATGGTTCGGGCTCTTCTCTTGGTATTGTTCTCGCGTAGCTGCCTGTAGTATGCATTTCCCAAACTCTCAACTACTTTATTTATGTCCTTCTCAGTGTTCAGGTTTCCTAACCAGTATGCTAGTGCGAATGCTTGTACATTGCCCAGTCTGCTTTCTTGTAGTTCCACCTCGAGATGGTGCTGCTTTCACTTACAACTCCTTTTCTACCAGTTATAAGACTGGCCGATGGTCCTGCCACCAAGTTGTTTTCCCAACAATTCGTGTAATGTTCCACTCCAGGTCTGGTGAATGAACGCCAGGTCAGGTGTAGTTGAAGAGTGCCATGATCTCGAGTAGAATGTATGTGGGTCAGACGGCTTGTTAATCAGATGAATCTTATGCTATCCTGCCATCTTCCAATCTCTTTCCTCTCTGGTCCATGTGATCATAGCCGCCAGCTCTGCAAATGGCTGTTGAAGTCGCCCCACACAATTATTTTTCCTTTAATGGTAGGAAATGGAAACAAATGGGTATTTTAAATTTTTGCGAGAAAAACACGAACTAAACAATTCACAAACGTTGCACCTAACCATACAAGGAGATCCACGTGTCGCGAATACAGGTGAAAAATCCGAAATCAGGCGCTGTCAATAAATATAAAAATGAATATAAAATAAGATAAAATACACGCACGAACGCATACAATCGCACACACAGACGTTTCGATTCTAAGAATCTTTGTCAATGACAACACAGATAGCTGACGACAAACAACGACAAAAACACAAACACACGACCTATCACTTATTGTGCACAATATTTGGTGCACAATAGCTTGACGACAAACAACGACAAAAACACAAACACACGACCTATCGACTTATTGTGCACAATATGTGCACAATAAGTGATAGGTCGTGTGTTTGTGTTTTTGTCGTTGTTTGTCGTCAGCTATCTGTGTTGTCATTGACAAGGATTCTTAGAATCGAAACGTCTGTGTGTCGTATTGTATGCGTTCGTGTGTATTTATCTTATTTTATATTATTCATTTTTATATTTATTGAGTGCTTCTGATTTCGGATTTTTCACCTGTATTTCGCGACACGTGGATCTCCTTGTATGGTATGGGCAACGTTTGTTAATGTTTAGTTCGTTTTTTCTCGGCAGGAATTTAAATACCCATTTGTTTCCATTTCATATTGTTAGATCCTGCTGCAGCCGCTGCTTTTTCTCTCTATTTCATATCTTTTAATGGTAGTGTGTCCAGTGCCTGTGGCGGGAAGGTCATTATGTGGACAGTATTAATTGATCGTGGGTGAAAGTCTGTATTGTCTGTCTTACGTGTCATTAGTGCCTGATACTCAGCCCCTTCTATGTGAACTTCAATTGGGAAAGCAGGAATGTTGTTTTTGACGAGAGTCAGTATCCCACTTTTCGCCTGTCCTTTCGGTCAGATCGGTAACACTGGTTAGCCTCTGATTTTGAAGGCTATATTTCGTTCAGGTGAGTTTCTTGCAAGCAACATACAGCTTACTTTTCATGACCAAGATGTTTTCCTAGTTCTATCTTTTTTGGAGATACCCTCTGCATTCCAGTGCATTATTTTAAGTCTTTGTTTGGTACGGCCAGACGGTCTATTGTCAGGCCCTCTGGCTCCGCTGGGACATCGGAGATGGACCTCCATTATTTTGTGGTTAGACCCTTACGATGCATAAGGCCGCACTGCACCTGTCTGTGGGACCAGAGCAGGGCGAGCACCATAACATGTAGCAGTTGTCGACATAATTCACGGCGTTATTGCGTGGCAGCCTGATTTCTGTGGTCCGCCTCCTGGCTGGCTGCCTCCGTCTTCAGCACCTATCTTTTGCAAAAAGAGCTATGGTCTTACTCGACAGTGCTGTTCTTTAACTCGACAAATTTGTACGAGCACAGAATTGATGTTCCTGCGCTGTGTTATAGATACACCAAATAGATGACGTCCACCGTCAGTGTACAACAGCTTAGTCACTGCGTTTGTAGAGTACCCCAGAAGAGAAAGTTAATTATACTTAATGACGTATTTACAAGAACCGTTGTATGAACAATGCACAAAATTTTAACAAAGAGTCACATGACTGGAAATATTCGTTGCCTTTACGATTCTGTTCTTCGTGTACTTTGAATCAAAGCTCTTGTATCCCGAAAACATAAATATTGTGGACATATGCTATTTAGTACTTTTGAATTTCTTCATGCGACTCTGGCAGACTCTCCTTGACCTTAACATAACAACAGATTGTTTACTATTGAAAATTGAAGTATTTCACATTTTATCAGCATTTTATTCTCCGAACCAAAACAGCCAGAGCCAGTATCTGTTGTGCCACAAATCAAATGATAATGTCCAAAATGAGGAGATACGCATAAGAAAACCATCTCTAGAAATAAAATCACACACAGACCTTAACGTATCACCGGCCTGTCAGCCATATTTGACCGGAACTCTAATGATCACTATATGTAAGACACATTGAGCATAATTTGACAAGTTAGTAATGAAATCGCAGATCCAGAACTCTAATGATCACTATATGTAAGACACATTGAGCATAATTTGACAAGTTTGTAATGAAAACGGCAGATCTAGAACACTAATGGACACTATATGTAAGACAAAATGAACATAAATTGACAAGTTTGTAACGATCACAACCAGTACAACAACAAACCAGGACAGTGATGTTCCTTGAGATACCACTCTCCCGCTTGTATTTGCTTGCTGGTCTCGTTTCTGATACATTCACAGCACTGAGGGCTGGGTACGATGATTGCTCTAGCACAGTTAATGGCGGCATGCACAGTTCTTTACGATGGACAAGATTTAAAGAGAAAAAACAAATTCAAACTACAATTGTATAGTATTGTAAAACAGTTTCAAAACAATGTATTCTCTTACTGAATGCAACACAGAAGTCACAAATAATATATCGCTTGATTTATGATCGGACAGCTAGAGCATTGATTTTGCTGTTCCAGTTGCCTTGGTGTTACCTTTCTTATGGAGTAAACTATGCAGAGAGAGAGAGAGAGAGAGAGAGAGAGAGAGAGAGAGAGAGAGGGAGAGAGAGAGTGAGGGAGAGAGCGTGAGAGAGGAGAGAGAGAGAGAGAGAGAGAGAGAGAGAGAGAGGAGAGAGAGAGAGAGATCATGCTGCATGAGCAACGCATGGTCTCTACAGTTCAATCCAGGCTTTATGCTATAGAGAGATTATTATGCGCTTTCTGAAGCACAATGTTAACAAACTATTGCCTGAAAAGACGGCCAGATTCCGGTAGGGTACTAGAATTTATCTGGGTATATGGCTGCACCTCGTCACGTGTACACTGCACAGCTACAATGTTACAACATCAGTACCGGACACTTTCGGAGTTTTATTGGAATTCTCTGGGAAGGAAAAGAGCCGGGTGACGGAACAGTTCACTCACAAGCATTATGCAACCCATTCTAGGACCCGTGTACAGTCCTGAAGTGACAATATGTTTAAAGTATTTCAGCCAACATATAAGTCATTTATCCACTTCATATGATATGTATAATTCTGCAATATGCACCTGCTGAGATGCAGCGAAATATGTCAGAAAATAAATCGCGCAACATATTATATGTGTTTCTGAGTTTAAAACGGAGTTGTCTGGTTTGTAAATTGAAAAAATATGTAACTAATTACAAATATTGCGCTGACAGGGTTCAGTGGTGCCAACACAGCAGCCTGGGTTGAAGCAATACTAGAGGCAGAATTATCTTTGTTGTGGTCTTTGTAACCTGCAGCGAGGATTGATACAATCCCACAGAATGTAACCTACAGCCATGGATTGATACAATCCCACAGAATGTAACCTACAACCATGGATTGATACAATCCCACAGAATGTAACCTACAGCCATGGATTGATACAATCCCACAGAATGTAACCTAGAGACTAGATCCACACAGTCCCACAGAATGTAACCTAGAGATTAGATCGACACAGTCCCACAGAATGTAACCTAGAGATTAGATCGACACAGTCCCACAGAATGTAACCTAGAGACTAGATCCACACAGTCCCACAGAATGTAACCTAGAGACTAGATCCACACAGTCCCACAGAATGTAACCTAGAGATTACATCGACACAGTCCCACAGAATGTAACCTAGAGACTAGATCCACACAGTCCCACAGAATGTAACCTAGAGATTAGATCGACACAGTCCCACAGAATGTAACCTAGAGACTAGATCCACACAGTCCCACAGAATGTAACCTAGAGATTAGATCGACACAGTCCCACAGAATGTAACCTAGAGATTAGATCGACACAGTCCCACAGAATGTAACCTAGAGACTAGATCCACACAGTCCCACAGAATGTAACCTAGAGATTAGATCGACACAGTCCCACAGAATGTAACCTAGAGATTAGATCGACACAGTCCCACAGAATGTAACATAGAGACTAGATCCACACAGTCCCACAGAATGTAACCTAGAGATTAGATCGACACAGTCCCACAGAATGTAACCTAGAGACTAGATCCACACAGTCCCACAGAATGTAACCTAGAGATTAGATCGACACAGTCCCACAGAATGTAACCTAGAGATTAGATCGACACAGTCCCACAGAATGTAACCTAGAGACTAGATCCACACAGTCCCACAGAATGTAACCTAGAGATTAGATCGACACAGTCCCACAGAATGTAACCTAGAGATTAGATCGACACAGTCCCACAGAAAATTAACTAGAGACTAGATCGACACAGTCTCATAAAATGTAACCTACAGCCGTGGATTGACAGTCCCATAGAATGTACCCTACAGTCGAAGATTGACAAATTACCACAGAATTTAACCTACAGCCGTGGATTGACACAGCCTCACAGAATGTAACCTACAGTCGTAGAGTGACACAATCCCACAGAATGTAACCTACAGCCATGGATTGACACAGTCCCACAGAATGTAACCTACAGTCGTGGATTGACACAGTCCCACAGTATGTAACCTACAGTCGTGGATTGACACAGTCCCACAGATGTAACCTACAGTCGTGGATTGATACAGTCCCACAGAATGTAACCTACAGTCGTGGATTGACACAGTCCCACAGAATGTAACCTACAGTCGTGGATTGACACAGTCCCACAGATGTAACCTACAGTCGTGGATTGACACAGTCCCACAGAATGTAACCTACAGTCGTGGATTGACACAGTCCCACAGAATGTAACCTACAGTCGTGGATTGACATAGTGCCACAGAATGTAACGTACAGTCATGGAGTGACACAGTCCCACAGAATGTAACCTACAACCGTGGATTGACACAGCCCCGCAGAATGTATCCAACAGCCCTGGATTGACACAGTCCCACAGAATGGAACCTACAACGATTCGTATTGGCTTGTTCAAACATGACATCTTCATTAGTTTTCACTAGTTAATTATTAAGCTTCGCCTTGTTATCTTGTCTCTTATATCTGACAGACTAATGTTTGTATACCTTTTGATGTTATCTTCTCTATTATTTCGGACAGATTTATGTTTGTCAATATCTTGATGTTATATTCTCACTTGTTTCTGACATCTTAACACACGACATTCTTATCAATACCATACTTGATGGGGACGTCGCCTTTGTTAGGGGTGTGAGGAATAGTTATAAGTAAAAAGATAACATCAAGAAATGAACACACATCTGTCTGTCAGATCTGTGTGTGTGTGTGCGCGCGCGTGTGTGTGTGTGTGTGTGTGTGTGTGTGAACAATTTTGGTTCATTATGAAGACAGTTGTTTGAGTTAGGGGATAGAGTGTGAATGGGTAGACAGATTTCAAAATGGAAGACAAAACGTCATTGATGATCGGCGCAGTGGGAGACGTGGGAATCCGTTGGGAAAGTTATTATGACCATCTTTTGGGATTTTAAGAGCCACGTATTGGTGCATTTTAGGAAGTTCGTGAAATTGTGACTAGTGCTCGATACAGAGACACGCTAGTGAACACATTGAAGCCCGCGATACGATTGAAGCAGGCAGTACTTCTCTGAAATGGTAAATGTTGCTGTACAAAAATTCCCTCCCCCATACTGCTGCGTATCACGGAAATCGCAATCAATTTGGTCGTGTGGTAAGGTAGACAACCCTACTATTGACCGATCCGGTTCCTGGAGAAATCATCGCCCTTTGTTTGGTATTTCTCGACGATTCGAGAAACCTCGGCGTGGTAAACAGAATTCAGACAGGCTGACGGCGCATATGTTTGGCGCATGGGCAGTTAGTGGGCCCGGTAGACAAAGACGTCAGTTGTATGCGGTCAGTGCTGACGATCAGACGCCTTTTGGCACAGTGTGTTTTCGTTATGGAGAGCTGGGGCTACCGATGTCTCAAGGTTGTTGAAGAGACCCGACGTCTAGTCCAGTTGAACTACAGCTGCTCCAATATGACACGTTGTACGGCCATCTGAAGGTATGTGTAACCCATTAGTTTATTTAACGCGGTGTCGGTACTCGGTGACCCGATAGCGCTAGACAGTGTGTACTAAACGTGGCGCGTGGAAGTGGGTCAAGTGTGAACAGTTAACTGGTGTGGGCTTGAAGTCAAACCTGTTAAAGACGCGTATTTACAAGCAGTGTAATGCAAGGATATTTATTAGGCTAGCGGCGCAGGGTTTATTAACACACACTGTAGGTTGGGTTAACTGAGTTCAGGGCAGCGAACGCTTTAATTTGTGTTCACACATGGCCCAGCTTCCTGAACTCGAAAATAGTCGAGGCCGGCGTGGCGGAATGACGTAACGAGGAGGAATCGGAAGTAGAGTAGGACGTCGCCGATATTAGTCATGTGCGGTCTCGATCGACGCAGCTCGTCAAAGCAAATGTCGTGCATTGGTCGGCAGAAGTATCGGATGTCATTTCAAGGTCGTGACTTGAGTCGAAGGTCGTTGTCACATGGTGGGGCGACCACTGGCTTTTATTCTTGGTTTTCCTAACATCTGTCTTATAGTAAGTATGCATCAGTGGAATGCCAGCTTAACGTATAATGGATTCTGGAGAGGTGGACAATGTGTGAGAAGCGACAGAAGGAACAGAGCTTTTCTATAAGGACAGTGACACCGTTGGAAATGCTCCGGCCCTTGATGAGGGAGGAGAGAGCGGCGTGTGGATCTCTGCTACACGGAGAATGATTGAGGCCATGTATATATTATTTGATTTGGATATTTTGTACCTGAGGCACGGTACTATCTGATTGGTAATATGGCCTTGAACCAGGGAGATTGCGTGAACAAGGAGGGGGTCTAGATGCATCATCCCCTGCCCTACTTCAGTGCCAGTCTGTCTACCGATACTAATGATTCACTAAACCTATATGTCACGTAGAAGCCTTTTAGGGTAGGACGACACCTCAGGGACGAGTGACCGACGTCCTTGGCCCCAGCTATACTCCAGTCCGAAGAAGATAATGCAGAGCAATTCGCCGCCTGTCAGGTCCTAGATCCAGTTCCTCTCCGGCACCTGGGAGCAGCATATGAAGGAGAGGGGACTCTCATGGGAAGAGTCCATATCGCTGAGGAATTAGGTGAGAGTGAACCTGCTTATGGTAAGCTTGTTTCTAGAAGATTTCACTGAGTGTTGTCCTCCCCAGGTTCTACCTTCCTGGGTGAGGTCTTGACATTTTGGTGACGGGTCCATTGATTGGGACCAGGCAAGTGTGGGTAGCAGACCAGGGACAACACCAGGAATCCCAGCGTGTCCTTTTCCAAAGAAGTTAATACACCGAAGGATAAAAAAAGAAAGTCGCTTAAAAGTCGACAGGGTCGACTTCATCGCACCGGGTTTATCCCATATGGCTCGATTTCTTTCCGCAGAACGGAAAGCGTCGCACAAAGCACGAACTCCGTAGCTTTTAGCGACGACCCACAGGAGTCTCCGAAACATTTTAACTCGTATACCGAAGGGTGCTGCCCGGAATCGAACCCACAACCTTCGGAGCACGAGTCAAACGGCTTGACCACTTCGCCACAGAGATTAAGGATGAGTCTTGCTAACACTTCGCCGCTGTCAGCACCAAGGTATCTTCACTATGGCATGCTACATGCTTATCGACCACACTCACGGCAAGTATCTTTATGGGGTGATTGTCCACCGTATCAGGACATTAGACAGACCCGTCTCCAGCTAGTGCCAGATTCCGTTGACTTTTTGTGTCGGGCCATTTTGGCTCCTGAGTCTACTGAAGTCCAGAGACGATATTTCCAGTAAAGACTTTACACCTCATCACCTGAGAGATTGATCTCCTATTTATGACACTTATTGTGATTCCTCTGGAGTGGACAACGAAGTGTTATATTATCTGGCCACTATAGACATTGGACAGTTAGTCCACCATGTAGGCCACCAGTTCAGATCATCACTGAAGAGAGGTTTCCGGAACTAGTCCAGTCAGAACGACTACCATCCATCCATCCGTGGGAAGACGAGAGCTTGATGGAAGTGGATACATTCGGTGAGACCTGTTTCCAAGATGACCTGGTGCGTTCTACTCTGATATTTCCTGTGATGACAGATCCATCCTAAGACACTCCAGTGCTTGCTTGTCTCGACAGACCTACTAGCTATTAGGTCTATCTCATCATCATCCTCCTCATCATCATCATACTCATTTGTATAATACACACTTCTGTTACCATATATAGATACCAGAGTTGAGTGTTGAGTCATGCATTCAGGACGAGGTGTGAGAGGGTAGTATCCCTTGGTTGAGTGAAAAGGGAGATAGGTATCCAAAGGCTGGTGGGGTAAAGTAGATAGAGGTCACCTAGTTCCCAGGCAGAACACATCCCGTTGTTAAGGTGTGGCATCAGTTCCCCTCACCCCAAGGAGTGTTGTTACACTGCGAATACATTGGAAACACTAGATTCTCGGAAATGTGAGGTCTTGAAACATCTAGGATACAGCCAAGACTTGGCACCATCGGACTGTCGCTTGTTTGAATCCTTGAAAGAACATTTGCAGGGTCAGAAGTTTGCAGATGGCAATGGGGTAGTTTAGGGGGTGCAAATCTTGTTTAAGACCACATCCATAATCCTTATTCTAAAAGCTAGTGGACATGTAGGTCAAGTCTGTTGTCAGGCAGAGGGACAATTTTGAGAAGTAACAAACAGACAATTTCTGGTTTGCCATATTGTTATTCTTAAAATTTCATTTACTTAATGACATGCTCTCGTGCAAAAACCACACAGCTCTCTTGTACAGTAACATTTACACACATATCACAACTTACGAGCAGTTCACGCCATATTGTATCAGTATGTTTAGACATTGTTGGTAGTCACACTCCGGTGGGGGGAAGGCTTGCGTTACTGGAAAAGCAACATTTGTTAACGACATCAAGAAATAGCTGCATGTTTAGTTACTGTAAAAGCAACAATTGTTAACCATGACAAGAACAAGCTGTATGTCTGGTTACCATTCGAATAATAATGAAATCTTATGATATAATCTCCGTCCGTGGCGGTGGACTTACGGACGCATTTCGTAATATCGCATACCGCTTTCGAAAATCAGCGGCGCGCGATTTGGTAGCAGACCACCTTGCGTTGGTTGTTTAAACAATGGTATGTGTGCCAGTCGTTCAGAGGGCGATGGCAGACTACTGACCGTAAACTTGCAAATAAATCACAGTAGACAAATACTGGGGTTGACTGCGAAGTTCTGTAAAAGATATGCGACTAAATTATGGTATAGTCACCATCTCTGGCTAAGAGGTAGTGAAGGCAATTTCACAATCTCGATAGACCGAGTCCCCTGTCAGTCGCTGGCGATTTCGGTGGGGTATATATATGTATGTGTGTGTGTGCGTGTTGTGTGTTGTGGAGGGGGGGGGTGGGGGGGGGTTTGGATGTGTTGTGTGTGTGGGGGGGGTGTTTGGATGTGTGTGTAGGGGTGGGGGTGTTTGGATGTGTGTGTGAGGGAGGGTGGGGGTGTTTGGATATGTGTGTGGGGGGGGGGGGGTGTTTGGATGTGTGTGTGGGGGGGGGTTGGATGTGTGTGTGTGTGGGGGGGGTGTTTTGGATGTGTGTGTGTGTGGGGGGGGGAGGGTGTTTGAGTTGTGTGTGTGGTATGTGTATGCGTGTTTGCGTGTGTCAGTGTGTAAATGTTTCTGCGTGTGTGTGTGTGGGTGTCTCGGTGTGTATCTGTATGTGGTTGTGTGCTTAGGGGTGTGTGTGTGTTGCTGTTGTTGGGTGTGTGTATGTGTCTGTCTGTGTCTGTATGTGGGTGTGTGTGTGTGTGTGTCGTTGGGGGTATGAGTATGTGTCTGTGTGTGTGTGTGTGTGTGTGTGTGTGTGTCTCAGTGTGTCTGAATGTGTCTGTATGTGGGTGTGTGGGTGTGTGTGTGTGTGTGTGTGGTTGAGTGTATGTGTGGTTGTGTCTGTGTGTTTGTGTGTTTATCTGTGTGTCTGTGTGTGTCTGTCTGTGTCTTTATTGTCTATGTCTGTGACTGTCTGTGTGTCTGTCTGTATGTGCGTGTACGTCTGTGCATGTCTGTCTGTGTAGCTGTATGACAGTGTCTATATGTGTGTGTGTCTGTTTGTGTCTATGTTTGTTTGTCTGTGTGTCTCTGTCTGCGTGTCTGTCTGTCTGTCTCCGTATGTCTGTATGTGTATGTCTGTCTGTCTGTGTGTGTGTCTGTCTATGTCCGTCTGTGTGTGTGTCTGTATGTATGTATGTCTGTGTGTATATGTCTATGTGTGTGTCTGTTGGTGTGTGTGTATGTGTGTGTGTCTGTGTGTGTGTCTGTGTGTGTGTCTGTCTGTGTGTGTCTATCTTTCTGTATTTATGTCTGTCTGTCTGTCTGTCTGTCTGTCTGTCTGTCTGTCTGTGTCTCTCTATGTGTATGTCTGTGTGCGTCTGCTTGTGTATGTGTATGTCTGTCTCTATGTCTGTGCATGTGTGTGTGTCTGTCGGTCGATGGCTGTGTTTTTTGTCTGTATGTATGTCCGACTATCTATCTGTGTGTCTGCCTGTGAGTCTGTGTATATATTGTAGATGTGTATGTCTATATCTGTGAGTGTATCTGTGTGTGTCTGTGTGAGTCTGTGTGAGTCTGTGTATCTGCGTGTTTATGTGTGTGTCTGTCTGTGTGTGTCTGTGTGTATCTTTCTGCATCAGTGTGTGTCTATGTGTGTGGGTGTCTCTGTGTGTGTCTGTGTGTGTGTGTCTGTATGTCTGTGTGTGTCTATGTGTGTATGTGTCTGTTTGTGTTTATGTGTGTATGTCTATGTGTGTCTGTGTGTGTTTATGCGTGTGCCTGTGTGTCTCTATGTGTGGTTCTACGTGTGTCTGTCTGTCTATGTTTGTGTTTCTGTGTGTGTTTGTCTGTGTGTGTGTGTGTCTGTATGTCTTTGCGTGTGTCTGTGTGTGTCTATGTGTGTGTCTGTGTGTGTGTCTGTCTTTGTGTGTCTGTTTGTGTGTGTGCCTATGTGTGTGTGTCTTTATGTGTCAGTGTGTGTGTCTGTGTGTGTGTCTGTGCGTATCTGTGTGTGTGTGTGTGTGTGTGTGTGTGTGTGTGTGTGTGTGTGTGTGTGTGTCTACGTGTATATGTGTGGCACGAGTCACTCTACAAGGAACATGACAGCTCCACTCTACGAACTGAAATCATTACAGAAACATGTCAGGCCGTGCTGCCCTCCAGTCATCGTAAGGTTGGCCTCAAAGTCATAACCTCCATTCTCAAGCAGGATGTTGTAGTAGCGTTAGTTCCAACCTCCATTCTCATGCAGGATGTTGTAGTAGCATCTGTCGCAACATCCATTCTCATGTAGGATGTTGTAGAGCATCTGTCCCAAGACAACCCTCATTCTCAAGCAGGATGTTGTAGTAGCGTTAGTTCCAACCTCCATTCTCATGCAGGATGTTGTAGTAGCATCTGTCGCAACATCCATTCTCATGTAGGATGTTGTAGAGCATCTGTCCCAAGACAACCCTCATTCTCATGCAGGATGTTGTAGTAGCGTTTGTTCCAACCTCCATTCTCATGCAGCATGTTGTATTGGCATTTGTTTCAACCTCCATTCTAATGCAGGATGTTGTAGTATCTGTCCCAACCTCCATTCTCATGCAGGATGATATAGTATCTGTCCCAACCTCCATTCTCATGCAGGATGTTGTAGTAGCATATGTCCCAACCTCCATTCTCATGCAGAATATTTTAGTAGCATCTGTCCCAACCTCCATTCTCATGCAGGATGTTGTAGAGCATCTGTCCCAACCTCCATTCTCATGCAGGATGTTGTAGTAGCATATGTCCCAACCTCCATTCTCATGCAGAATATTTTAGTAGCATCTGTCCCAACCTCCATTCTCATGCAGAATATTTTAGTAGCATATGTCCCAACCTCCATTCTCATGCAGAATATTTTAGTAGCATATGTCCCAACCTCCATTCTCATGCAGAATATTTTAGTAGCATCTGTCCCAACCTCCATTCTCATGCAGAATATTTTAGTAGCATATGTCCCAACCTCCATTCTCATGCAGAATATTTTAGTAGCATCTGTCCCAACCTCCATTCTCATGCAGAATATTTTAGTAGCATATGTCCCAACCTCCATTCTCATGCAGAATATTGTAGTAGCATATGTCCCAACCTCCATTCTCATGCAGAATATTTTAGTAGCATCTGTCCCAACCTCCATTCTCATGCAGGATGTTGTAGAGCATCTGTCCCAACCTCCATTCTCATGCAGGATGTTGTAGAGCATCTGTCCCAACCTCCATTCTCATGCAGGATGTTGTAGTAGCATATGTCCCAACCTCCATTCTCATGCAGGATGTTGTAGTAGCATATGGCCCAACCTCCATTCTCATGCAGGATGTTGTAGTAGCATATGTCCCAACCTCCATTCTCATGCAGGATGTTGTAGTAGCGTTAGTTCCAACCTCCATTCTCATGCAGGATGTTGTAGAGCATCTGTCCCAACCTCCATTCTCATGCAGGATGTTGTAGTAGCATATGTCCCAACCTCCATTCTCATGCAGAATATTTTAGTAGCATCTGTCCCAACCTCCATTCTCATGCAGGATGTTGTAGAGCATCTGTCCCAACCTCCATTCTCATGCAGGATGTTGTAGAGCATCTGTCCCAACCTCCATTCTCATGCAGGATGTTGTAGTAGCATCTGTCCCAACCTCCATTCTCATGCAGGATGTTGTAGTAGCATCTGTCCCAACCTCCATTCTCATGCAGGATGTTGTAGTAGCATCTGTCCCAACCTCCATTCTCATGCAGGATGTTGTAGAGCATCTGTCCCAACCTCCATTCTCATGCAGGATGTTGTAGTAGCATCTGTCCCAACCTCCATTCTCATGCAGGATGTTGTAGAGCATCTGTCCCAAGACAACCCTCATTCTCATGCAGGATGTTGTATTAGCATTTGTTCAAACGTCTGTTCTTATGCAGGATGTTGTAGTAGCATCTGTTTCAACCTCAATTCTCATGCAGGATGTTTTAGTAGCATCTGTTCCAACCTCCATTCTCATGCAGGATGTTGTAGTAGTATCTGTTCCAACTTCCATTCTTATGTAGGGTGTTGTAGTTGCAACTGTTCCAACCCCTATTCTTATGCAGGATGTTGTAATAGTATCTGCCAGGCTCGCCACTTTTAAACAATATCCATTTATGTGTGTAGTGAATCCCTATTCACCCGTTTTACCTCTGACCACAGCCACTCAGTGTATACAATCTCATCTCCTGGGCGTGAGTTATCCACTATCAGCTGTGACATGGACACTTCTGCCAATTCCCGGCACCCTCGTCCCAATGTAACTGTAACTCTGGAACTAATTTGGAATCACCACCCGCTGGAAGTACTACTTAACGTGTGTGACAATAGGTTTTTAAGTCATTAAACATTTCTATAGCACCGTATACAATCTAAAACAATGTGACAAGTTTGTAAACAGTACAACTAATATTACCCAAACCCACTTCCATTTCAGTACGTAATACCTTATTCTACTTTCACTGTATAAAAAACTGATCTAGCATAACGTGATAAGTTTGTAATCTAAATGATCAAGTTTCGCTGTTTGTGTTTTCCTTTCTTTTTGTCTGATTGCTTAGAATTCAAGCATTATCCTTACACGTGCTAATAACTCTATTGCACCGGACTGATATTTAGCGTGTGGATTAGCTTTCCCTATTACCAGTATACCTTGCTATCAGGCGAAATCGTTCCTACTTCTGAGGCACTTGTAATTTACGTCCCCAGGTCAAGAACGAGACGTCAACATTTTAGCTCAACTGACCGGTGTATGGTTTTAACGCGCTACCCCGGCATCAGTACACCGAAGTTTAAGATGTCTAAGAGCTAGCTGTTTCATTCATTCGGCCGTACTGTCCTCATCTGGATCTACGTAAAACCAATATAGCATTATGTGACAAGTTTGTAATGAAATTGTTGACCTATCTAGAACACTAATGATCGCTATATGTAAGACAAAGTCAGCATAATGTGACAAGTTTGTAATGACAATGACAGATCTAGAACTTTAATGATCACTATATGTAAGACAAAGTAAGCATAATGTGAAAATGACCTATCTAGAACATTAATGATCACTATATGTAAGATTAATTGAGTATAATGTGACAAGTTTGTAATGAAAATGACAGATCTAGAACACTAATGATCACTATATATAAGACAAAGTGAGCATAATGTGACAAGTTTGTAACGATCACGACCAGTACAACAACAAACCGTGACAGTATTTCCTGAGATAATCCTCTCCTTTTTGTATTTCCTCCCTGGCCTGCTCTTTGACAGTTGTATTGCAGTCAGGGTTGGGTAAGATGGTTGTTTGTGCACAAGCAATGGCCTCAGTCACAGTTCTTTACGATGGACGTGATAAATAAACATTCAAACTACAATTTTAAACAATGTAAAACAGTTTCAAAACAAAGTATTCTCTTTCTGAATGTAAACATGGAAGTCACAAATATTATATCGCACGATTTATGATCGGACAGCTAGAGCATTGCTTTGCTGTTCCAGGCGTATTGGTGTTACCTTTCCTAAGGAGTAAACTAGATAGACCGAGAGATGGACATGCTGAATGAGCAACACATGCTCTCTACATTTCAATCCAGGCTTTGTGCTATGAAGAGGTTATAATATGCCCTTTTTGAAGCACAATGTAAGAAACTACAGCCTGTCAAGGTGGCCAGGTGCTAGTAAGGTACCAGTATTGTCTGGTGTTATCTTCTCACTTGTTTCTGACATCTTAAGACAAGGCAGTTTTATCAATACAATACTTGATGACGACGACGACGACTGTACTAGGCGTGTGAGGCATAGTTGTAAGTGAGAAGATAATCAAGAGATGTACAAACATCAGTCTAATAGATATAAAAGAGATGATAACATCAAGAGATGAACACATATCAGTGATTCACATATAAGAGAGACGATAATATCACGAGATGAACACATGTCAGTGATTCACATATAAGAGAGACGATAATATCACGAGATGAACACACATGCATTTTATTGTAAAATGCATGGAAGGGTGTGAATAATGAAAAATCTTATTTCTGTGCCCTAACTGACTCTTAAGCAATAGCCTATTTAACGGATGTGAGGTTCGTTATGAGAAGACAAAAGCTGGAACATGTTGTGACAACCGGAAAGATTTGCGGAAAAAGAGATAGAGGAAGACAGCGTGAGAAGATCATTGACAGTCTTGTCTCATGGCACGGAAGAGAGTCAACACACGAATTGGTCCATGACGTCGGAGATGTAATTTCTGGAGAGGCATGATCTCCCACGCCAGCCGGCAAGGCATTGAATAATAATGGTGATGATGAGGTTATATCAATTTGCGCATGTACAATAGCGATTACAAAATAGCTGCCAAATTACAGACCGGCATCGTAGAAAAACAACAAGGCGTTGTCGTTTGGTGTGTGTGTGGGGGGGGGGGGGGAGTTTGTGTGTGTGTGTGGGGGGGGGGGGGTCAGAGGGTGTGAAACCGTATGAAGTGTATAGAAGAATGATGGTTCACTATAAAGACAGTTGTGTGAACTAGGGGAGTGTGTGAATGGGTAGAAAGATTTCAGAATGGAAGACAAAACGCCATTGATGAACCGCGTAGAGGGAGACGGGGAAATCCGCTGGAAAAGTCATTATGACCATCTTTTTGGGATATCAAGATCCCTATATTGGTGCATGTTCAGAAAAGGCGTGAAACTGTGACTAGTGCTCGATACAGTGACATTCTAAGTGAGAAAACTGAAGCCCGTGATACGATCGAAGCGCCAATGACTTCTCTCAAAAGGAGCATTGTTGCTGCACGACAACGCCCGCCCTCATACGGCTGCGAATACAGTGGATACACTAGGTTCTGGGAAGTGTGAGGTCTTGAAACATCCAGCATACAGTCCAGACTTGGCACCATCGGACTGTCGCTTGTTTGAATACTTGAAAGAACATTTGCTGGGTCAGAGATTAGCAGATGACAACGAGGTAATGGAGGCGGTGAAAATCAGGATTAAAGCCACATCCGCAAACGTTGTCCTAGAAGGTATCAACAAGCTAGTGGACAGATGGGTCAAGTGTGTTGCCAGGCAGGAAGACAATGTTGAGAAATAACACACGAGGTAGACCAAGAAGACGGTGGAGAGATAATATATATACAGACCTACAAGCACTTGGAATCAACGACTGGCAAGAGAAGGTCAACCAGAGAGACGAATGGAGACGGATTGTATCTGCAGCAAAGAACTTCAATGGCTCGGAACGCTGAAGAAGAAGAAGAAGAAGAAGAAGAAGAAGAAGAAGAAGAAGAAGAAGAAGAAGAAGAAGAAGAAGAAGAAGAAGAAGAAGAAGAAGAAGAAGAAGAAGAAGAAGAAGAAGAAGAAGAAGAAGAAGATTATTGTTATTCGTAATATCCCATTAACTTAATGACTTGCTCTCGTGCACAAACAACACAGCTATCTTGAACAGTAAAATGTGCATACATATCACAGCATACTTGCAGTTTACGCCTGGTTTCAGTATATCCTGACATTTTTGGGGGTCACACCCCGTGAGGGCGGTTTGCGATACAGTTGTCTCGGTTACTGGAAAAGCAACATTTGTTAACGATTTCAAGAAATAGCTGCATATGTTTGTTAACGATATGAAGAATAAGATGCATGTTTGGTTACTGGAAAAACAATATTTGTTAACGATATGAAGAACAAGATGCATGTTTGGTTACTGGAAAAACAATATTTGTTAACGTTATGAAGAACAAGATGCATGTTTGGTTACTGGAAAAACAATATTTGTTAACGATATCAAGAAAAAGATGCATGCTTAGTTACTGGAAAAGCAACAGACTGCATGTTTGGGTACTATTCGATCGATAATGAAATCTTATGATATAATCTGTACTATAATACGGACACATTTTGTTTTCAATGCTATGTGTGGCAGTCATTCAGAAAGCAATGGCAAATTGCTGAAGGTAAACTCGCCAAGAAATAACAAACAGTCAAGAAATGCTGGGGTTGACTGCGACGTCCTGTAAAGTATATGCAACTAACTTTTGGTATAGTCAGCATCTCTGGCATAGGGGTAGTGAACGCAATTTCACAATCTCGATATAACGGGTTCCCTGATAGCCTGCAGGCGATTGTTTGGAAACACTGTGTGTGTGTGTGTGTGTGTGTGTGTGTGTGTGTGTGTGTGTGTGTGTGTGTATGTGTGTGTGTATGTGTGTGTGTATGTGTGTGTGTGTGTGTGTGTGTGTGTGTGTGTGTGTGATATGCGGAAAGAATGTGGAACTGTCTTCCTCTGATGCGAGTAACCAGATCTCAGTCTGAGTTCATTTCTTTCAAGATATATTTATGAATCTTTCTTCCTGTATTAATTCTTCGCTGGCTGCTGAGGATGGGGACGGAGCGCTTATGGGAATGTTTAGAATGCTGTGATGTCGGTTCCTAAATCAATCAATCATCAATCAATCAATCAATCAAATCTTCCTGTATTCTCATCACGTTTCTAGAAAACCCCATCTGTGCGGCTTCCACATATTGATCATTGAACCGTTAATATTGTCCATTATAGGCTTCCGTACGTTAGGGCCGGGTCAATATAGCTCTTAAGAACTGTTCCCTGATATCGATAGACAAAGATATACTTCAAAGACATTTTATTTGTCGTGTTAAAATGCTTTAATTGGGGCGGTTCTACTTTTAACATCCATCTACCTTTATCAAAGTATTGCAATTAAACACAATGCCTTATTTCACATTGGTTCCATACACATTAATCTTGCATTAGGGAAGAAACTGATTGTTTGTAATTACAGCTACTTTGGGTTTTCTGTTATTGACACAACGGCCTTTGCTGTGTCTTTCTGTTCTAATTTTATGTATCGTTTCTTGTAACTGCGTTTCATTTTCAGCGACCAAAACCAGATCAGAGGCTTAACATGTTTATTGTATCTTGCATCCTAAAGCTGTTTCCTGGCTTGCCCGCACAGAGATACCTTACACGGATTGATCTTCATCTGATAGGATACTGCCTTTGCTAGGAATAACCTGGCTGTTATCCTCATCATGTGCTATGCCGATATGCGTGGGCGGTCATGTTTCACCATCTCTTGCGATCTCTAGAGCGTGGACCTGCTCCGTGGTCTTGTCTCGACCATGTCATGTGGCCAAATTGTCCACATATTTACTTATCTGCCTTCCCCTTGTTATTTTCCCGTCAATCTTGCCAGTTGTTACAAAGTCCTCCAGTTTATTTCTTGTCATAGCGTGCACAAACTTTCGCGCGCGCGCTCACACACACACATACAGTTCATGACAGTCTACGACTAATTTCTCTAATGAGGACTTGCTCACTAGCTTTACTGTCTGCACATGGTATTCTTTACATTTTTCTCAGAAACCACACTTCCACTATCATTAGCTGTTTTTCAGCTTGTCTGGTCGTCCGTGTTTCACATCCATTCACAAGTACAGATTCTATGTAGCATTTCAACTCTTTTTCTCATTGCAGTCATCTTTTTTATTGGCCAGTATGTTTTTCATCTTGTAAAAGGCTAATTTCCCCGTGGTGATTCTTGTTCTAATCTCTACAAGGCATCTCCCATCAGATGTTATGACTTTTCAGAGATGATTGTACCGATTCACTTGTTTAAGAATATTCCCAAATACCCGTGGCGAGGGAGTTGCGAACGCATTGCGTCATCTCCGATACCTGCGTTCGAGGCACGGCTGCGGGCGATTGGCAACAGACATACTTGTGTTGTTTTTTTACTAAAAGGTATCGTTCAGAAAGCAATGGCAAAATACTGAACGCAAACTTGCCAAGAGATCACAACAGCTAAATAATGCTGGTGTTGACTACGACGTCATGTAAAGGATATTCAACTAACTAACGATATTTCGTTCTTCCTAGTGTCGGGAATAATCTGTGTCTTCTTACAATTGAATTCTAATCTTAGTTGGTTCTCTGTGTGCAACAACCGCATCTACTAAATGTTGCAAATCTTGTTTTGTCTGTAATCAATACTGTAATATGTACATATCTAATATTATTGATGTTATGTCGCCAATGGCGATTCCTCTCATATCTTCTAAATTTCTAATAAAACACCGGCACCCATACAAATTCGTAGAAAATCAACGCAACGTGGTCTGTTGCCAAATCGCGCGCAGCTGTGTTTCGAACGCGGGTATGCGGGATCACGAGCCGCGTCCGTAACTTCTTAGCTACGGAGCCGGCGATAAGATACACACAAGATATAAAATAAGATACACACAAGATATAAAATAAGATACACACAAGATATAAAATAAGATACACACAAGATATAAAATAAGATACATACAAGATATAAAATAAGATACATACGAGATATAAAATAAGATACACACAAGATATAAAATAAGATACATACAAGATATAAAATAAGATACACACAAGATATAAAATAAGACACAGAAGATATAAAATAAGATACACACAAGATATACAATAAGATACACACAAGATATAAAATAAGATACACACAAGATATAAAATAAGATACACACAAGATATAAAATAAGATACATACGAGATATACTGTCATCTACTGCCTATTGTATCTCGCGGTGTAGGACGTGGGGTGGGGGAGTGTCTTGAGCCTGAAGAATTAACGCCACCTGGCTAGTGCAGTCGCCGCGAACTGTGCAGGTTAGGGTTTTTAATTCCCCCCCCCCCCCCAACAGAAAAAATACCACACCTTTACCGAAGATTCGAATCCGAATCTCCTGAAGGAAAACCCAGTATTCTAGCCACTCGGCCAGCCGCTCCAAGATATACAATACGATAAGTACAAGGGTAATGATCTAAAGGAAACACACAACGGGATACTTCACCTGTATCCGGGTGATGTTTGCACTTCACTTTCTTACTATTAATCCCCATGTCCGTGATTGTACAAAGGAAGACAGCATATGTGCAACCCCCTCTCCCTTCCCCCCCCCCCTCCCTCACGTCGCCAATTCTACTAAGATTTGATTGTACTTCTACACACGAGACAAGAATGAATGCATGAATGGAAGAAATGGGTTTATAATTCAGACAATGATCATTTGTCAAAACTATAGACCACAAAAAGTCACAAAGACATATTCACCTGCCATGAACAACAGCCATAAAGCGGTGATTGTGTTTCTCTTGAGCATCCTGTTTCTATTGTTATTGTTGTACTTGACACTGTTCTGTAAACATTTCAATAATCGTTTTGTCTGCACTTTGAGCGAAGCGTGTTAAGCTACAGGAATGTTAATAGAAGACGAATAAAAATAAGCAGAAAGATGAGAAGGAAGGCGAAGAAGAAGAAGAAGAAGAAGAAGAAGAAGAAGAAGAAGAAGAAGAAGAAGAAGAAGAAGAAGAAGAAGAAGAAGAAGAAGAAGAAGAAGAAGAAGAAGAAGAAGAAGAAGAAGAAGAAGTACAGTGATATCCTAGCCACCACTGTGAAGCGACTCTCCCAGATAGTGGTGTTTCACCTTTAATAACATAACGCATGAAATAACGGTATATCCTAGCCATGAGTCATTCTACGTGAGTGGTGCAAGGCTAGAGGAAGACCCAGAAAAGATGGCTAAAAATAAGTAAATGGAGTAATAGAGACACTGGAGAAAAAGAATTCCCAGGGTTCCAGACCAATCGTAGTCAGCGCCCTCTGGCGGAGTTCCATTATCATCAGGAGCCGAGTGCAGACAGATCAAGCAACAAGACAAGCAGAACACAGGAAACTACATCTATCTCATCTCTGCGATTTTTCTTGGAAAAACTAGTTACACAAAAGAATTTTTGAAAAAGAAATCATTTAACGGTTAATGATCTCGCCAAACTGGATATCTCCGTGCGCTAGCGTTTGCTTAGTTATATCTACAACAATATCGCACACTCACAGTAAAACATGTTTAACATACCGACTTCAAACGGGAATCACCAGATAAATGGAATAGGACAAGCACTAGAGTTTATATAGGTACTTAGAGTAACGACTGTATACTGTTACTCAGCTTTTTTTTTTTTTTTGGTCTCTCAGTTACCTATCAATTTTCTCTGCATTATCTTCGTTTATTGCCTGTCAAACAACTAATTCAAGAACACCTGCATAAACCCAACATCATTAACATAAGTGAATCTTTGTTGTATTTAACATTACGATTTTGTTAAAAGCGACTTTTAACATTAAGGGCCAGCAATAAGCAAGCAAGTGAGAGGCAGTGAGATAATAGCCTTGGGAGTTGACACTTGCAAGATAATGAGATGCGCAGAAGATAATACTGTCTAGGTGGTAGGCTGCATAACTAAAAGCTGGCAGGTGACCTGGTGGAGACATGACCTACCTGGACCTAATGCTGTCTGGGTGGTAGGTTGCCGTCTGTTGACATAACTAAAAGCTGTCAGGTGACCTCGTGGAGACATGACCTACCTGGACCTAATGCTGTCTGGGTGGTAGGTTGCCGTCTGTTGACATAAATAAAAGCTGTCAGGTGACCTGGTGGAGACATGACCTAGCTGAGCCTAATACTGTCTGGGTTGAGTTGAGTTGAGTTAAGAACCGACATCACTGCACTCAGAAAATTCCCACACGTGCTCTGTCCCATCGTTCAACAGCCAGGGAAGAGTCATACTACTAATCGTTCCCGCTGCCATCTGATTGAAAGTTCTCCTGGTCTTCTCTCTCAATTTTACTGTCTGGTGGTAGACTGCAAAACTAAAAGCTGTCAGGTGACCTGGTGGACACACGACCTACCTATGACTATCCTAGTAAGTCTGTGGGGTTTCTGCTGAGTCACCTCCAGGTTACATCCCAACATAATGCAGATTTGAAGTTCAGTACCAGATCTTACCACTTCTCTGATTTATGAGGTTAGAGAGGTAGATGAGACGCATGCATTACAGTCCCATGGAGATGCAAACATCACCAAAAAAGGGGAAATGGCTGGTGGGCGCTATCATTGCAGCAGAGTTTACAAAACTGGTGCAGAAAGAAAGTGAGAATATAACACGTGGTATAAATAAATGAGATATTGGAACATAAATGATTGGCACCTGGCCGTCTTGATAAACGATAGTTTGTAAAATCGAGTAATACCTGTCCACAGCAGATAGTCTGGGCTGAATTTAGAGACCATGTGTTGCCAGTGCAGCATGATCCCTCTTTCCACAGCACACAGCCTGGGCTGAATTTAGAGACCATATGTTGCCAGTGCAGCATGATCCCTCTCTCCATAGCACACAGCCTGGGCTGAATTTAGAGACCATGTGTTGCCAGTGTAGCATGATCCCTCTCTCGGCCTACCTAGATTACGCCAGAAGATAGGTTATACCAATACGTCTGAAACAAGGTAAGCTACAAAAACTGTCGGATAAGCAAAGCAAGGTCCAGAAATACCGTTAACAGAATGGATGGGAACAATAAATGTCCCAAGTCAAAATAAGGGTCATATGACATTATGTAGCAGCTGCAGAACATGTCTCTTGATACAAGATGGGAGCTAATGTTTATTTAAAATAATCGTGGGAGGACTTTGCCAGAAAGTACTGACAACATATCACGCTCTGGCGTTAGACACATGACAAAATATTTAGCGCGAGAATAATTATAGACAAAGACAGGGCGGACAGCATGGGTCTGTGCTTCTACGTTAGCGAACATTTGACCTCGTAGAACATGAAGAGTATGGGAAATAATTAAAGAAATAGACTTCCAGTTACACTTTATACAGATCATGAAAACACCCTACAGTGAACAACAGGCAGCCGTGAGAACATGTGATGGCACAAAAGAACGGTTTTATATTGAACATGCCTTCTGATAGGGTTGCATTTTGTTCTCTTATCTATTTAGCTTATACTGAGAACATTATATTGATTGTTGAAGAAAATATTGACAAGGAACAGCACGACACCTTAGTAGTCGCAGGTACAGAAATACCCAAGCTTCTATAGGCTGATTCCACACTATTGTAATCAACAACACAAAATGGAATTGAAAAACTAATTAAGTCAGTGGGGAAGCAAAGTACAAAACAAAAGTTGTTTCCTAATACAACAAAAACCACGTTAACCACAACCTATAGAACAAATGTATCAGCAGATAAAGTGTATGGTTGTCACTTGTATCTAGGTAGTTTTTGTTGTTGTTGGTGTTTATGGGAGCTCTAAATCTGACACTGTCAGTTTGCCTCTTGTTTACGTGATCTGGTCTCGGACAGTTCATTGTTTTTCTGCATTCATTAATTACATTACTGCAGCCACTCCCATTTCTGTCATTAAGTCACACGTGTAAATATTTCAGATTAGAGGGGAAAGAGGTGTTAGTCAAACAAAGCTGTTGGTTTTAAGGAACAACAAGGTCTGTGTTGTAAATCTGTTTTCTGTATTAGAAAATTAGTTGTGATTCACTGATAAGTATGTACTTAGCAAAACTCGCTGCGTGTAGATCTCGATCCAGTTGCAATCAAATAAGAACAAAGCTAAATTTGGAAACTTCGACAACAGCAATGATTAAACTTTTGGGCAAGTTAACAAGGTTTAAATTTGGCAACAAAACAGCTTCATAGTACTGTATTATCAGTCGTGAGTCATACAGTTCCAACATCATAGCAAGGGGTATCCCCATAATTGCTCTGTTCCTGTGCCAGGTAACACCTCACGACATGCACATCATTGTTCCACGTGGGACGCAGAGGTGTTTCCAAGGCACCAGGGTTATATAATGGCCAAGACCTATTGACGCGTCCTCGTCGAGCGTCCTGGGCAACAAGTCCCTTCGGGGTCCTGGCTAAGGTCAGTAGGATCATTGATTTCTCCGAAGTCGGAGAGTGTCTGCCTGTACGGCGAGGAACCACCAGTCTGCACACCAATAAGCCAGACATGGGACAACGGATACTCACGGAAACCTCAAGTCCTGTATGACATCACACTGATGTTGGACAACAGGATGCCTTCATCCGACATACAGGACTTCGCGTTGGAGCTCAAGCCAACGAACACAAGCAAGCAAGCAAGCATTGTTCCACGTGACCTCGTAAAGGAAACAAACTGTTCCTAACATGATCATGCAGGTCATTTGCACAAAAGACAGCCATCCGAGGAAAACCTGAGTAACTTGCGCATTATCTCATTAGGCCAGCGCCGGTTCCAAATGTTGCTGTATGTAGCCGGGGCGCAGTGTTGGGGTGAGCGCCCAACATTGCTTAAATACCCCAATGGCTCGTGAATACATAACCTCTGCAGCAAAAGTCCAACTCCTGGCCTTCACGTGGTGGAACTGTTTCTACTAACAGGAGAAGGGGCGACGGCGAGTTTCTGGCGCCGAAAAATAACCAGTGTGCTCCAGATGTGTATACACATACATGCATGTGCAGACACGTGTGTGCGTGTGTACACATCTAAACTCGAGTGAGACCACAGTCTGCTCTAGCAAAGGAAAGGTGCTGAAGACGGAGGCAACCAGCCAGGAGGCGCACCACAGAAATCAGGATGCCACGCAATTACGCAAAATGGAATATGTCGACTACTGCTAAATGTTATGGTGCTCGCCCTGCTTTGGACCCCCAGGCAGGTGCAGTGCCGGGCCCTATGTCTCGAAAGGGTCCAACCCCGACTACTGGAGGTCCTTCTCAGATGTCCTGTGGAGCCAGGGGACATGAGAATAGAACGTCTGGCCATACTAAACAAAGACTTAAAATAATGCACTGGAATGCGGAGGGAGTCAGCAACAACAACAACAAAAATAGAAATCCTGGACCAAGAAAAAGTAAGCATATGTTGCTTGCAAGAAATTCACCTCAACGAAAATATAGCCTTCAAAATCAGAGGCTACCAGTGTTACCGATCTGACCGAAAGGACAGGCGAAAAGGTGGGATACTTACCCTTGTAAAAATTAACATCACTGCTTCCCAAATCGAAGTCTACATGGAAGGGGCTGAGCATCAGACACTTACACTTAAGACAGGCTAGACAGACCTACATCTGATCAATTACTACTGTCCAAGTGACCGCCCACAGGCACTGGACACACTACCATTAACAGAAAAAAAAATGATTGTGTGTGGCGATTTCAACAGCCACTCGCAGAGTTGGGGCTATGATCACATGGACCAGAGAGGAGAGAGACTGGAAGACTGGCAGGATGAGAATAGATTCATCTTTGTTAACAAGCCGTCCGACCCACATACTTTCTACTCGAGATCATGGCACACTACAACTACACCTGACCTGGCTTTTCATTCACCAGACCTGGAGTGGAACATTACACGAATTGTTGGGAAACAACTTGGTGGCAGTGACCATCGGCCAGTCTTTCTAACTGTAGAAAATGAGCTTGTAAGTGAAAGCAGCACCCTCTCGAGGTGGAACTACAAGAAAGCAGACTGGGCAATGTACAAGAATCGCACCAGCATACTGGTTAGAAACCTGAACACTGAGAAAGACATCAATAAAGTAGTTGAAGAGTTTGGGAAATGCATACTACAGGCAGCGCGAGAAACAGTACCAAGAGGAGCCCGTAAACAATATAAACCCTACTGGAGTAGTGAACTGGAACAGTTGCATAATGATGTGGAAGTGTGTAGAAAGCAAGCAGAGGTCACACCCAGCCAAGAGCACCACAATAAATTCCAGCACGCAAAAGCCAAATTTCAAAGGGCCAAGCTGCAGGCTAGACGGAAAAGCTGGCAGGATAAAACAGAGTCTCTGAACTTTGAAAGAGACACAAGGAAATTGTGGAAGCTAATAAAACAACTTAACGATGAGGGCACAGGGAGAAACTCAAAAATTGCACTAAATAAAGATGGAAACATCTTAACAAGAAAGCAAGCAGCTGACCATTTTGCGGACTCATTTGCACAAGATAACAATATCAAAATTAGTCCAGAGAAACAACAAGAGATTCGAGAGAAACGGCAACATACAGGACAGAAGGAAATATTACATGAGGTTCTGGAGGCACCCATCACAATCAGCGAACTGGAGCTAGCCATATCAAAACTGAAAATGAGAAAGTCACCAGGAGCTGATGGTATCTCCAATGAAATGATCAGGAACCTAGGAACAGAGGCCAAAGCAAAGCTGTTGCAGATCTTCAATAACAGTTGGACCTTAGGCAGTGTTCCACAAGCCTGGAGAGAAGCAATCATGATACCCCTCCTAGGGAAAGATAGTTCCATTGCCTCTAGTTACAGACAAATTAGCCTCACCAGCTGTCTCTGCAAAACACTGGAGCGCATCATCAATCACAGACTGCAGTGGTACATTGAAAGTAAAAACATCCCTGTGCCACAGCAGGCTGGCTTTAGGCAGTGCTACTCTACGGAAGATCAGACAACCTACCTCTCTCAAGAAATTGAGGATGCATTCCAAGAGAAGAAGCTGGTGCTTGCTGTATGTGGAACTGTATGTAGTACTGTGGGGAGAGGATGTGTGGGGTAGAATGTGGATGGGCGTGGGATGTGTGGGTTGGTGGGGGAATGTTTGTGGGTGGCGAGTGTGTTTTGGTTGGGGGATCAGGTGAGGGCAGTGTGTGTGGGTGGGGGATGTGCGGGAGGGGGATGGGTCGGTTGGTGGGGTATGTATGTGTCCCTTAGTGTGCGTGTGTGTCGGTAGGTGGGGGTGTGTATGTGTCCCTTGGTGCGCATGTGTGTGGGTAGGTGGGGGTGTTGTGTGGATGGGGTGATGTATGGATAGGTGGGAGATGGGCTTCATACCATGGTAATTAGCCTTGTTTATGTTTACAACATTCATTTCACAATGTTTATTTTTCTTCCTATGCAAATGTATAATGCTCTTGATAAACGAAAGACGAGTGATTGGAAGGGCTGAATGTAAGACGGGCCTGCGCGCCCAATTTGTGACCCTAATAAAGTTGATTTGATTTGATTTGATTTGATTTTGATTTGTATGGATAGATTTGAAGTAAGCCTTTGACAAAGTCTGGAAAGAAGGTCTGATGAATAAATTGAGAAACTGCAAAGTCAATGGAAGAATGTACAAATGGGTGAAAGCATACTTGCACAACAGAAGAGCCCGAGTACAGATAGACGGACTAAAGAGTAAGAAAGTACTACTTCGTCACGGTGTTCCCCAGGATGGAGTCTTGTCCCCCACACTTTTTCTAATCTTCATCAATGATCTCGTTGCTAATCTACCGCATGGAATAAAAGCGGCAATGTACGCCGATGACCTGGTTCTATGGAGCACAAATGAACATGCATCAGTGGCCAACAGACTGCTACAAAGAGCTGTAGATACATTTGTTGCATGGGCAAATAGATGGTGTGTCAGCATAAACACTGACAAGTGCAGCACCACCCTATTTACCCTCTCTCCAAAACAAAAGGCAGGGACCATCCAGATAAATGGAACACCGCTAAGAGAAGATAAAGAACCAACATACCTTGGAGTAACATTTGATGGCAGGCTGACATGGAGAAAGCACATCAACAAAGCAGTAGCAAAAGCCAGAAGGAAAATACTTAGCAAAGTTTATCAACAGAGCATGCGACCACACCTGGAATACGGGTCAACTGCGTGGTGTTCGGCATCAAAAACCACACTACAAGAGCTTGGAGCATTTTGAAACAGGATTTTGTGAATTAGTTTAGCCTTATTAAAAAGTAGGCGTTTGTAGAGTGGCGGTAACTGCAGACGTTTATATAGGTTAGAATTGTCTGTAAGCAGCTTATCACCATTGATTAAACGCACTGCCCCTTTCTGGAGTGAATAAAGGCGTTTTGTTATAGATTTGGAGCATCCATTCCAGATTGTGGAGCAATAATCGATATGAGTTTGTATGTGGGAAGTATAGAATATCTTTCTTGTGTTTTCGTCGAAGAAATTTTTAATTTTGGCAAGTTGGTATACTTTATTGGCTATTTGTTTAACTAGAGCATGAACATGTGAATTAAAGGTTAGATTTTGATCAATGATAAGACCCAGTGCCTTGTGTGTGAAGTGTTTGCCTGATTCCTATTAACATAGATTTTGTTTTAGAAATGTTAATTTTCATGCGGTTTGCAAGACTCCAGTTAACTACACTATTTATTTCCTGTCTTTGCAGTCGTCTGAAAATAGATCGCAGGTCGACGACAGATATAAGGGAAGATCATTTATATAAATGGCAAATAACAGAGGGCCAAGTATAGACCCCTGAGGAACTCCAATATTAATGGTAATGGCTTGAAATAAAGATTTATTGTGTGATACTACTTGTTCTTTGTGTAATAAAAATGATTTTTTTTATTAATGTAACTATATTAAAGCTTACTTTAATTGTTTATAGTTTTTGACCTGTGTGCTGCTATGTCCAGTCTTATTATGAAGTCTTTTGAACTCTTCCAAGGGTCATGTAATGGAGCAGAGGTATTCAAAGTCTGTGACATCATGTGTAAGATTTCTTATTACAATTTCTGTCTAGTTGTCCAACAGTTGTGGACGAACCTGCAGTCCTGTCTTACCCCCTTGAGCACCTCACGCCAGTGGGATGTTTCATCAACTTCTCTGACAGCTGATTATTGTCATCAACTTCTCTGACAGCTGCTTATTGTTGGATATTTCATCAACGTCTCAAACAGTTGATTATTGTTAGATGTTTCATCAACTTCTCTGACGGCTGATTACTGTCGGATGTTTCATCAACTTCTCTAACAGCTGCTTATTATTGGATGTTTCATCAACTTCTCTAACAGCTGCTTATTATTGGATGTTTCATCAACTTCTCTAACAGCTGATTATTATTGGATGTTTCATCAACTTCTCTAACAGCTGATTATTATTGGATGTTTCATCATCTTCTCTAACAGCTGATTATTATTGGATGTTTCATCAACTTCGCTAACAGCTGATTATTATTGGATGTTTCATCAACTTCCCTAACAGCTGATTATTATTGGATGTTTCATCAACTTCTCTAACAGCTGATTATTATTGGATGTTTCACCAACTTCTCTAACAGCTGATTAATATTGAATGTTTCATCAACTTGTCTAACAGCTGATTATAATTGGATGATTCATCAACTTCTCTAATAGCTGATTATTATTGGATGTTTCACCAACTTCTCTAACAGCTGAATATTATTGGATGTTTCATCAACTACTCTAACAGCTGATTATTATTGGATGTTTCACCAACTTCTCTAACAGCTGATTATTATTGGATGTTTCATCAACTTCTCTAACAGCTGATTATTATTGGATGTTTCACCAACTTCTCCGACAGCTGCTTATTATGTGATGTTTCATCAACTTCTCTGACAGCTGCTTAATGTTGGATGTTTCATCAACTTCTCTGACAGCTAATTATTGCTGGATGTTTCATCAACTTTTCTGACAGCTAATTATTATTGGATGTTTCACCAACTTCTCTAACAGCTGAATATTATTGGATGTTTCATCAACTACTCTAACAGCTGATTATTATTGGATGTTTCACCAACTTCTCTAACAGCTGATTATTACTGGATGTTTCATCAACTTCTATAACAGCTGATTATTATTGGATGTTTCACCAACTTCTCTGACAGCTACTTATTGTCGGATGTTTCATCAACATCTCTGACAGCTGGTTAATGTTGGATGGTTCACCAACTTCTCCGACAGCTGCTTAATTTTGGATGTTTCATCAACTTCTCTGACAGCTGCTTAATGTTGATGTTTCATCAACTTCTCTGACAGCTGCTTATTATTGGATGTTTCATCAACTTCTCTGGCAGCTAATTATTGCTGGATGTTTCATCAACTTCTCTGGCAGCTAATTATTGTTGGATGTTTCATCAACTTCTCTGACCGCTGCTTATTATTGGATGTTTCATTAACTTCTCCGACATCAGCTTAATGTTGGATGTTTCATCAATTTCTCTGACAGCTAATTATTGTTGGATGTTTCATCAGTTTCTCTGACAGCTGCTTATTAATGGATGCTTCGTCAACTTCTCTGACAGCTAATTAGTGTTGGATGTTTCATCGACTTCTCTGACAGCTGCTTAATGTTGGATGTTTCATCAACTTCTCGGACAGCTAATTATTGTTGGATGTTTCATCAACTTCTCCGACAGCTGCTTAATGTTGGATGTTTCATCAACTTCTCTGACAGCTGCTTAATGTTGGATGTTTCATCAACTTCTTCGACAGCAGCTTAATGTTGGATGTTTCATCAACGTCTCTGACAGCTAAGTATTGTTGGATGTTTCCTCAATTTCTCTGACAGCTAATTATTGTTGGATGTTTTATCAATTTCTCTGACAGCTAATTATTGTTGGATGTTTCATCAGTTTCTCTGACAGCTGTTTATTATTGGATGTTTCATCAACTTCTCTGACAGCTAATTAGTGTTGGATGTTTCATCAACTTCTCTGACAGCTGCTTATTATTGGATGTTTCATCAACTTCTCTGACAGCTAATTATTATTGGATGTTTCACCAACTTCTCTAACAGCTGAATATTATTGGATGTTTCATCAACTACTCTAACAGCTGATTATTATTGTACGCTTCACCAACTTCTCTGACAGCTACTTATTGTCGGATGTTTCATCAACATCTCTGACAGCTGGTTAATGTTGGATATTTCATCAACTTCCCTGACAGCTGCTTATTGTTGGATGTTTTAGCAATTTCTCTGGCAGCTGCTTATTTTTGGATGTTTCATCAACATTTCTGACAGCTGCTTATTGTTGGACGTTTCATCAAATTCTCCGACAGCTGATTATTGTTGTATGTTTCAGCAACTTCTCTCACAGCTAATTATTGTTTGATGTTTCATCAACTTCCCTGGCAGCTAATTATTGTTAGATGTTTCATCAACTTCTCTGACAGCTAATTATTGTTGCATGTTTCATCAACTTCTCTGGCAGCTAGTTATTGCTGGATGTTTCATCAACTTCTCTGGCAGCTAATTATTGTTGGATGTTTCATAAACTTCTCTGGTATCTGGTTCTTGTTGGATGTTTCATCAACTTCTCTGACAGCTAATTATTGTTGGATGTTTCATAAACTTCTCCAACAGTTGCTTATTATTGGATGTTTCATCAACTTCTCCGACAGCTGCTTAATGTTGGATGTTTCATCAACTTCTCTGACAGCTAATTATTATTGGATGTTTCATCAACTTCTCTGACAGCTAATTATTGTTGGATGTTTCATCAACTTCTCTGACAGCTGCTTATTTTTTGATGCTTCATCAACTTCTCTGACAGCTAATTATTGTTCGATGTTTCATCAACTTCTCTGACAGATGCTTATTATTTGATGTTTCATCAACTTCTCTGACAGTTAGCTGTTGGATGTTTCATCAACTTCTCTGACAGCTGCTTATTATGTGATGTTTCATCAACTTCTCTAACAGCTGATTATAATTGGATGATTCATCAACTTCTCTAACAGCTGATTATTATTGGATGTTTCACCAACTTCTCTAACAGCTGAATATTATTGGATGTTTCATCAACTACTCTAACAGCTGATTATTATTGGATGTTTCACCAACTTCTCTAACAGCTGATTATTATTGGATGTTTCATCAACTTCTCTAACAGCTGATTATTATTGGATGTTTCACCAACTTCTCCGACAGCTGCTTATTATGTGATGTTTCATCAACTTCTCTGACAGCTGCTTAATGTTGGATGTTTCATCAACTTCTCTGACAGCTAATTATTGTTGGATGTTTCATCAACTTCTCTGACAGCTAATTATTGATGGAGCTTTCATCAACTTCTCCGACAGCTGCTTAATGTTGGATGTTTCATCAACTTCCCTGACAGCTGCTTAATGTTGGATGTTTCATCAACTTCTCTGACAGCTGCTTATTATTGGATGTTTCATGAACTTCTCCGACCGCAGCTTAATGTTGGATGTTTCATCAACTTCTCTGACAGCTAATTATTGTTGGATTTTTCATCAATTTCTCTGACAGCTAATTATTGTTTCATGTTTCATCAGTTTCTCTGACAGCTAATTATTGTTGGATGTTTCATCAGTTTCTCTGACAGATGTTTATTATTGGATGTTTCGTCAACTTCTCTGACAGCTAGTTAGTGTTGGATGTGTCATCAACTTCTCTGACAGCTGCTTGTTATTGGATGTTTCATCAACTTTTCTGACAGCTAATTATTATTGGATGTTTCACCAACTTCTCTAACAGCTGAATATTATTGGATGTTTCATCAACTACTCTAACAGCTGATTATTATTGGATGTTTCACCAACTTCTCTAACAGCTGATTATTACTGGATGTTTCATCATCTTCTATAACAGCTGATTATTATTGGATGTTTCACCAACTTCTCTGACAGCTACTTATTGTCGGATGTTTCATCAACATCTCTGACAGCTGGTTAATGTTGGATGTTTCACCAACTTCTCCGACAGCTGCTTAATTTTGGATGTTTCATCAACTTCTCTGACAGCTGCTTAATGTTGATGTTTCATCAACTTCTCTGACAGCTGCTTATTATTGGATGTTTCATCAACTTCTCTGGCAGCTAATTATTGCTGGATGTTTCATCAACTTCTCTGGCAGCTAATTATTGTTGGATGTTTCATCAACTTCTCTGACCGCTGCTTATTATTGGATGTTTCATTAACTTCTCCGACATCAGCTTAATGTTGGATGTTTCATCAATTTCTCTGACAGCTAATTATTGTTGGATGTTTCATCAGTTTCTCTGACAGCTGCTTATTAATGGATGCTTCGTCAACTTCTCTGACAGCTAATTAGTGTTGGATGTTTCATCGACTTCTCTGACAGCTGCTTAATGTTGGATGTTTCATCAACTTCTCCGACAGCTAATTATTGTTGGATGTTTCATCAACTTCTCCGACAGCTGCTTAATGTTGGATGTTTCATCAACTTCTCTGACAGCTGCTTTATGTTGGATGTTTCATCAACTTCTTCGACAGCAGCTTAATGTTGGATGTTTCATCAACGTCTCTGACAGCTAAGTATTGTTGGATGTTTCCTCAATTTCTCTGACAGCTAATTATTGTTGGATGTTTTATCAATTTCTCTGACAGCTAATTATTGTTGGATGTTTCATCAGTTTCTCTGACAGCTGTTTATTATTGGATGTTTCATCAACTTCTCTGACAGCTAATTAGTGTTGGATGTTTCATCAACTTCTCTGACAGCTGCTTATTATTGGATGTTTCATCAACTTCTCTGACAGCTAATTATTATTGGATGTTTCACCAACTTCTCTAACAGCTGAATATTATTGGATGTTTCATCAACTACTCTAACAGCTGATTATTATTGTACGCTTCACCAACTTCTCTGACAGCTACTTATTGTCGGATGTTTCATCAACATCTCTGACAGCTGGTTAATGTTGGATATTCATCAACTTCCCTGACAGCTGCTTATTGTTGGATGTTTTAGCAATTTCTCTGGCAGCTGCTTATTTTTGGATGTTTCATCAACATTTCTGACAGCTGCTTATTGTTGGACGTTTCATCAAATTCTCCGACAGCTGATTATTGTTGTATGTTTCAGCAACTTCTCCGACAGCTGCTTAATGTTGGATGTTTCATCAACTTCTCTGACAGCTAATTATTGTTGGATGTTTCATCAATTTCTCTGACAGCTAATTATTGTTTCATGTTTCATCAGTTTCTCTGACAGCTGCTTATTATTGGATGTTTCATCAACTTCTCTGACAGCTAATTAGTGTTCGATGTTTCATCACCTTCTCTGACAGCTGCTTATTATTGGATGTTTCATCAACTTCTCTGACAGCTAATTATTATTGGATGTTTCATCAACTTCTCTGACAGCTCCTTAATGTTGGATGTTTCATCAACTTCTCTGACAGCTAATTATTGTTGGATGCTTTATCAACTTCTCTGACAGCTAATTATTGCTGGATGTTTCATCAACTTCTCCGACAGCTGATTAATGTTGGATATTTCATCAACTTCTCTAACAGCTGCTTAATGTTGGATGTTTCATCAACTTCTCTGACAGCTGCTTATTATTGGTTGTTTTATCAACTTCTTCAACAGCAGCTTAATGTTGGATGTTTCATCAACGTCTCTGACAGCTAAGTATTGTTGGATGTTTCCTCAATTTCTGTGACAGCTAATTATTGTTGGATGTTTCATCAGTTTCTCTGACTGCTGCTTATTATTGGATGTTTCATCAACTTCTCTGACAGCTAATTATTGTTGGATGTTTCATCAACTTCTCTGACAGCTGCTTATTATTGGATGTTTCATCAACATCTCTGACAGCTAATTATTGTTGGATGTTTCATCAACTTCTCTAACAGCTGCTTATTATTGGATGTTTCATCAAATTCTCCGACAGCTGCTTAATTTTGGATGTTTCATCAACTTCTCTGACAGCTAATTATTGTTGGATGTTTCATCAACTTCTCTGACAGCTAATTATTGTTGGATGTTTCATCAACTTCTCTGGTATCTGGTTCTTGTTGGATGTTTCATCAACTTCTCTGACAGCTAATTATTGTTGGATGTTTCATCAACTTCTCTGACAGCTGCTAAGTAATCGTGATGCAATGTTTTGCCGGTGCTGTAGGAAAAGAGGTTACGGGCGCCATTCGTAATACCCAATACCGCGTTCGAAACACAGCAGCGGGCGATGAGTTCCGGTGGTTCAGAAAGCAATGGCAAATTACTGAACGTAAACTTGCCATGAAACCACACACCGCCAAAACATTGCTGGGGTTGTCGGTTTCGTGGCTAAGGATTTACGGACACAGTTCATAATTATGCATACTTTCGTTCGAAACACAGCTGTGGGCGATTTGGCAGCAGACTGCCTTGCGTTGGTGTTTAATTAAATGGTATGATTGCCCGTCGTTCAGAAAGCAATGGCAAACTACTGAACGTAAACTTGCCCTGGAATCACGAACCAGTGCTAGGGTTGACTACTACGTCCTGTAAAAGTTATGCACAACTATATTTTATAAGATAGATATTGAAATGTCAGCATTGTCCACAGAGATGTCTCATCAAGAAGATGCCTGGTGCCTACACGTACAGTAAAGATTCCTATTGTTACAATTGTTACTGTTGTGATATTGTTACTGTTGTTACTGTTGTTACTATTGTTACTGTTGTTGCTATTGTTACTGTTGTTACTTGTTGTTACTGTTTTTACTTCTGTTACTATTGTTACTGTTGTTACTGTTGTTACTAGTGTAACGATTGTTACTATTGGTACTATTGTCACTGTTATCACTATTTTTACTGTTGTCACTATTATTACTATTGTTACACCTTAAGTCACATTGTACATATGGTGTTACACCCATATGTTTATAGACCTGGACACTCCGTGGAGGATGCTGTCAGCATCAGAACGGCCGCCTTCACTTACCCATACATCTTCTGGTGCCCATGTACAGCTGGATAGACCTGGTTGATTGTTAAAACTCGAGTCTGCCCACATGCGGAGCAAATCTCTGACATCCGGACAGGCTGGCAAGTGTCTGGTCACTGGGCTACGGTGGGCTGGTCTCCCAGATACTATTGTATAGACATGTTGCCTCGGTGGGGATCCCCGGAGATGCCGCGGGCTGGTCTCCAAGATCATCTTGTATAGGCATGTCGGTGGGGATCCACTGATGAACTGCCGCGGGCTGGTCTCCAAGATCATCTTGTATAGGCATGTCACCTCGGTGCGGATTCCAACACACTACAAAGCGTCCAAACCATGAATTGTCCAGGAACTTATATCGCCTCGTTAATGTTATATCCAACTCACAGTGGCGTACTTATTTAAGTGTAGTGTTGTACATATTTAAGTGTAGTGTTGTACATATTTAAGTGTAGTGGTGTACTTATTTAAGTCTAGTGTTGTACATATTTAAGTGTAGTGTTGTACATATTTAAGTGTAGTGTTGTACATATTTAAGTGTAGTGGTGTACTTATTTAAGTGTAGTGGTGTACTTATTTAAGTCTAGTGGTGTACTTATTTAATTGTAGTGGTGTACTTATTTAAGTGTAGTGGTGTACTTATTTAAGTCTAGTGGTGTACTTATTTAAGTGTAGTGGTGTACATATTTAAGTGTAGTGGTGTACTTATTTAAGTGTAGTAGGTGTACTTATTTAAGTGTAGTGGTGTACTTATTTAATTGTAGTGGTGTACTTATTTAAGTGTAGTGGTGTACTTATTTAAGTCTAGTGGTGTACTTATTTAAGTGTAGTGGTGTACTTATTTAAGTGTAGTGGTGTACTTATTTAAGTGTAGTGTGTACTTATTTAAGTGTAGAGGTGTACTTATTTAAGTGTAGTGGTGTACTTATTTAAGTGTAGTGGTGTACTTATTTAAGTGTAGTGGTGTACTTATTTAAGTGTAGTGGTGTACTTATTTAAGTGTAGTGGTGTACTTATTTAATTGTACTGGTGTACTTATTTAATTGTAGTGGTGTACTTATTTAATTGTAGTGGTGTACTTATTTAAGTGTAGTATTGTACTTATTTAAGTGTAGTGGTGTACTTATTTAAGTGTAGTATTGTACTTATTTAATTGTAGTGGTGTACTTATTTAAGTGTAGTATTGTACTTATTTAAGTGTGGTGGTGTACTTATTTAAGTGTAGTGGTGTACTTATTTAAGTGTAGTGGTGTACTTATTTAAGTGTAGTGGTGTACATATTTAATTGTAGTGGTGTACTTATTTAAGTGTAGTATTGTACTTATTTAAGTGTGGTGGTGTACTTTTTTAAGTGTAGTGGTGTACTTATTTAAGTGTAGTGGTGTACTTATTTAATTGTAGTGGTGTACTTATTTTAGTCTAGTGGTGTACTTATTTAAGTCTAGTGGTGTACTTATTTAAGTGTAGTATTGTACTTATTTAAGTGTAGTGGTGTACTTATTTAAGTGTAGTGGTGTACTTATTTAAGTGTAGTATTGTACTTATTTAAGTGTAGTGGTGTACTTATTTAAGTCTAGTGGTGTACATATTTAAGTGTAGTGGTGTACATATTTAAGTGTAGTGGTGTACATATTTAAGTGTAGTGGTGTACTTATTTAAGTGTAGTGTTGTATTTATTTAAGTGTAGTATTGTACTTATTTAAGTGTAGTGGTGTACATATTTAAGTGTAGTGGTGTAAATATTTAAGTGTAGTGGTGTACTTATTTAAGTGTGGTGGTGTACTTATTTAAGTGTAGTATTGTACTTATTTAAGTGTAGTGGTGTACTTATTTAAGTGTAGTGGTGTACTTATTTAAGTGTAGTGGTGTACATATTTAAGTGTAGTGTTGTACATATTTAAGTGTAGTGGTGTACATATTTAAGTGTAGTGTTGTACTTATTTAAGTGTAGTGGTGTACATATTTAAGTGTAGTGGTGTACATATTTAAGTCTAGTGGTGTTGTCATATATTTTTGAAGGGAGTGGGAGATCACTGTAGTGCATGCCCCATCTCTAACAAAAGATGTAGAGCCCCATCCTCTTCTATCTTCAATAACCCCAGAATATGAACCTTGAGTTATCTGCAGGCCTCGTTTTGTTAAGTATTGTCTAGGAGATATAGATTATGGCCCTGGTAAGAATGGTAATTTACTAATTGGGAATCTGCCCCTTCTCCAATGATTCTTTAGCTCTGGAGCCCCCTTTTTAGTTTATCAAATCTGAGGAAAGTCAGGAGAATTTTCTCAGCCTGATTTAGATGAAGAAAACATGGATGTTGAGCAGTTGATAGGTCTAGAGTCTTTTATTTCCCCCTTTAGCAAGTCATTATGAGTTGATTTATCTTTTAACAATCAAACACATACTCAATCACATTAGATTTTGACAACATGATGCACAAAGAAGTTGTTGACAGATAGGTTTGAACTTGACAAATTAACAGAAGGTCAATTCATGTTAATCATTTATTGACTGGCCTGAGCCTTCTGGTCAGTACATACATCTCTATTGTGATTTACACAAAGTAATAGAACAGTTGCACATTGGACCATTGTCCCAGACAATCAATAACAAGCATCAATATATGAGATGTCAACAAGTGTGAAAACATAGTAAACATTTTGATGTTGTACATATTAAGTCTGATAATGTTGCATCAACATTTAACCATTAGTTTCCTGAGATTGGGTGTGGTGTATCCCAAGTAAAATGTAACCTTGTGACTGGAGGATTAGGTAAGCCAGGGTCCATTGACTGATGGATCCACGTCAGGTCTGCCCGTATAGCTCCACTGAAGGCCTCCCCATGCTCTGCTCATAGCGAAGTCATCCTCCATCTCACTTGTGGTTCATCTCTTTCTCTCGGCTTCCCTCTCTCAGGTCTGATTTAGGTGGTTAGTTTGCTGATGTGTTGGGTGGTTGTTGGTATGTAGCCACCAAGATCACTGATGAGTATTCGCATAAATATATACAATCCTACCAATACAATCTTTTAAAAGTAGGTAAAAGAACCTAAATTCCTGAAGTAGGAACTAGTTCCCCTCCCCCTCTTTTTTCTCTCTAAGCTAGTGTTGGGTTAATTTGGGGTGGTCAGAGTTTATCACACTGTGTACGCCTTGTATCAACTTGTTCCTATCAGTTATCAGTTATCAGTTGGGGTATCTTCGTTGCACTCCGGACATGTCCATAGGTGCTCAGATCCTCCCCCCAGCATATGCATCAGCGTCCGGTGGCTAATAGTGCCAGTTTCTGTGTTGGTTGACGAGGCGCTTTGTTTTCCCGATGTACCTCTCGCGTCTGGCTGTGCCGATTCTTACTCCCAGGTCTTTCATCCTGGAGAGCGATGTGGAATCACTGGCGTCAAAATCCTCTGTTCTCGCCATATCTTTAAGGGCGTTAATGACATCGGCACGATCCATGGGCTGGCCATCTACAGGGGGTGCAGAGCCAGCCAATTTATCAGCTCGTTCATTTCCCTCGACTCCCGCATGTCCCGGGACGAAGATGAAGGTGACTTTGCGGACAACAGACTTCCGCAGCGACTCAGTCCACTGTCTACGTACAGATCCAGCTTCGACCTTCTGAATCATGCTCATTGAATCACTTAGTACACACACGTTGGTATAATGCTGTGATTCCAGCCATATGAAAGCCTGTGTAACTGCCATCACCTCCATCGTCATGCTGCTCGTGGTCATAGAGTGGGCACCACTGGATTCTTGAACGGTTCGGCCCGCTGAACGGGCTGTAAATGCCCACGCACTTCTCTGCTGCTTTACAACAGATCCATCTGTCAACATGTTGCCAACTTGTTCCTGCTGTATGTAAGTCTTCATTTGACCTGGGTCAGTGAACGTGTACAGGGAGACAATGACAAGAGTGAGAAGGTGTCAAGATGCATGTAAATAAATGACATACATTTATAACATTTCTTCTACTCAATGGTGTTCACAATGTGTATAAATAATTCTCTGTGTTTTCCCAATTAACTACTTCTTCTTCTTGTGTCTAATAACTCTCTTCCATTACCTGTTGTTGTTGTGATGTTGAGTGTTGTGTTGTGTGGTGATGAGTGGTGTTGAGTGGTGTTGTGTTTTAAGTTATGTTGAGTAAAGAGTTAAGTTCACTTCGCGTGATGGTGTTCCGCGAAGCACAACTTTCTCATGTATTGCAGTTCCTAAGTGCTCTTATCTAATTAAATTTGACATAAATATAAATATTTATTTCGCCAAACCCTATTAATTCTATAGACAAAGGAGAAAGGAAAGATTTATTTCACTTTCAGCTTTCTAGATCGTAAATAGGCATAGACAAGTCTGTTTTAGAACAAGGCACTTGTTCTAGTACACGAACTGTCATTTCAGCTGTAGACAGTGATAGCATCTTTTACAATGTTTCTGGTGAAATGCACAAGATTGCTTTCGAATCATCACCTCTCACAGTTGTTTAGAATAGAATGTAATAGTGTAATGCACTTCTTAAAGTTAATAATTATCTTTAAGAATATCAGAGATGGCAGTTTCATCGAAGAGCATATTCTGCCCGGGAATGGCTTTGCGTCATTAGAATCTACAGTCGAGCATTTTTACATTTCTGAGGTTTTAATTAATAATCATACATTTCAATTGACATCACAAACATGGGTTTACGTTGCTTGATACTTGATACATCGGGTTCTTAGTCTAATCAAGGGCCAACAAACGTACCTCGGATCCAGACTTTTGCCTTGTCCATTGAATTTTTGGTCACACAATCTTCTCACATCCGTCCATGGAGCGAGTTCAGACAAAAGTGCGGGCTGATTAACATTTCTGATGAAATGGGGATATATGTTAATTATGCACTGGCGCGAAGGCGGGTCAGGTGATTTTCTCATCCAATGATTTTCCGAGCTTGGTCTGATGAAATCCTTCTAAGAATCCACGTCATTTGTCACTTGTTCAGTTCCAGTTTCGATGTTAAGTTTTAAGTCCCAATCTCCAATTGCGTTTGTGAAGTCAATTTCTTTTAATGTTGTTTCCTCTTTTTGCGGCATTTGTTGATAAGATGAATAATGTTGGCTGCGTTATGCCACAGGTGTACATATTTAAGTGTAGTGGTGTACATATTTAAGTGTAGTGGTGTACTTATTTAAGTGTAGTGGTGTACTTATTCAAGGCGTCGGTGTATCAGAGCGTTGCCATGACCTCATTTCTCTGTGGTCGCATCATTTATAGTAGCGACATTGTCAGGTGTGTTTTAAGAAAGTCCAAACATATATAAAATTAACCTAGTCACATCTTGAAGTGAGTACCATTCTCAGGTGCTTATTAAGAAAGTACACACTGCTGGGACCTTGCCGTTTTTACAGATGATAGTTTGTTGCATTGTGCTTCGAAAAGATATAATAACCACAACCCATGGCGGTAGTGAATATGACTGATCACACCAATTTGCTTAGTAAATTTTTGTGCACAATGAACACATGTGAACACATGGTTATTTCCACCATCACGCACCGTCCGACGTCTCACACGCTCAGAGTGTGACCTATATGCAATCATTTCCTTGTCTTTATTCTATTTATGATCTGGTCCCTCCATGCAACACGTTCAGCGGTGACTTGCTCCCAATGTGCATTATCAATGCCTGTATCAATCATGTCCCGCTTACACACATCTTTGTATCGTAGTAGAGGCCGACACTGAGATCTCTTGCTCATCTGTAATTCACCAAAAAAGATGTCCTTTGGTATTCTACCATCATCCATCCTCCTAAGATGTCCTATCCATCTAAGCCTACGAAGACTGAGCATGGAACAAACCGTCACACCACCCGATCTTTCCAATACTTCAGTATTTGTGATTTTGTCTTGCCACTTAATACCAAGTATTCTTCGCAGACACCGCAATATGAAAGCTGTTTAAACTTTTCTCTTGATGCGAGCAAGATGACCAGGCTTCACTGCTATAAAAAAGAGTAATAATGACACAGCTAGACAGACCCTGACTTTAAGAATAAGAAGAAAGTACATAAAAATATAACCTGGTAAGTGATTGACATTCTCAGGCGCGTATACAGAAAGCACAGACAGATACAAAGATAAAAACAATCACATGACATCGTGAATCTGATGAGATTGTTTTATTTCCAAAATTTCAAAGACGGTGTTTTGGTAAAGTTGGGTTCCATGTTTCCATTGAGGCTGTCCATAGATCGTGGGGCTCTGGTGTGGGACTACTTTTTCAAGCCAAGAAATAGCTCTGAGGGAAAACACACACAGAAATATCACATGTTTCTCTCCTGCAATAGAACCATTCAACATAGTTACAATAGAACCACTCAACATAGTTAAAGTAGAACCATTCAACATAGTTACAGTAGAACCATTCAACATAGTTACAGTAGAACCATTCAACATAGTTACAGTAGAAACATTCAACATAGTTACAGTAGAACCATTCAACATAGTTACAGTAGAACCATTCAACATAGTTACAGTAGAACCATTCAACATAGTTACAATAGAAACATTCAATATAGGTACAGTAGAACCATTCAACATAGTTACAGTAGAACCATTCAACATAGTTACAGTAGAACCATTCAATATAGGTACAGTAGAACCATTCAACATAGTTACAGTAGAACCATTAATATTGAGAGGTCATTGCGGCTGAACAGTTAAGACTGCTTTCTCTGAGACTTCCTGTGCGCTGGCGACACCGATAGTGGATTAATTGAGAAAGCAATGGTAAACTAATAAACCTTACATTGCCTATAAATTCATCCCGGGGTTAATCGCAAGTCCTGCAAAGGACATGTAACATTGTTTAAAATAGCATACCCTACTTTCTCTCCCCCAGTTCTTAACCTTTGAAAATAAAGTTCGTCCGCTCTATGTTGGCAAACTGACTAATGACCTGAATGGTGGTCGTTGTTACCAGAATAATTCACAAAGTTAAATCTAACCTGTTCCCCCTACTCCGTTGGCGCACACGCACGCACGCACGCACGCGCGCGCGCACACACACACTCACACACACACACACACACACACACACACACACACACGCACAGAGAGTATAACGAAAGGAACAACAGCTAGCTATGTCAATCACTTGTCAACAACCTAAATTTACCAGATATGAACATATCTTATCTGAACAAATTTTGGATGTTGACTGGCTCTAGTTTCCAAGATATACTAGTTTATTTAATTACGGTCAATTTATATACAAGGTGCACCTGTTGTGGGCGATTGCATATTGTTTTTTTCTAATGAACAATAAAACTATATCTAGAAGTTGACGATGCGATCCTGCCTTGATTACATCACTTTTGTGTAAAAGTATCTTATCTCTGATAAAATTTTACTATCAGTTAGTGCAATTGTCCTTATAAAAAGTAAAATTGCAGCCTGGCAGTAAATACCTTGAGAATCCAGAAATTGTCGACATGAAAAACTTGGTTAAGGCAATGAAGAAAACAGATGAGGCTTTCAGATACCTCATCAGAAAATTTCCAAGACTGAGTGAAGCTAAAATAAGAAGGAGTATTTGTTGGTCCGCAACTTTGAAATCTTCTTCATGATGACGAGTTTCTGTGCATGTTGCATGGGAAGGAAAAAACAGCATGTCTAGCATTTAAGACAGCGGCGGACAATTTTCTTGGAAACAATAGATTTGATAATTACAATGAAATTGTAGAAAATACCCTTATGAAGTATAAGAGCCTTGGCTGAAACGTGTCTTTGAGTATTCATTTTCTGGATTCTCATCGATGAGCTACGATTTCCACAAGGACATCATTGCTGCTATGGAGACAAGGTATTAAGGCAACTGGTGCCATTCAGTGCTTGCTGATTGCTGTTGGACTGTGACAAGAGACACCTCATCGATTGACTACAAGAAGCAAGCAAAGAGAGCTCGAACATCAACTGAATAATGACGGAATGGGTTCAAATGTGCCTTGCTAAAACATTATATGTGAACTTTAAATAATGTTTTTTATTATTTCTATTATTGTATGTTGAATTAGCAATTATTTGAGTATGTAACCACAATTTTTATAATGCTAAAGTAGAGAGACTAACTGTTAACCCCAGAGAATTAACAAGCATACATTATATGTAATACTACTACTACATTATATGTATTACTGTAATGTAAATTCATAATTAAAAATAAAAACAGAGCCAATTGGCAAATTTCATTATCATATTTGAAATCAGTATGTCAAAATCATTAAGAAAGGGTGCATTTAAATTCTTATACAAATAACTATTGGAAACTTGTTGACTGGTAGGCTATTGTATGACATGCATCTACTATTTATTTAAGGGACATTTAAAAAATACAAACAACAAACGATAATGTTACACTGAGTGGAACACACATTGTGAGAACCTGTCAATAATATGACTGGACCATGATTCTTCTAGAACCCACATGGTACAAGAAACAGGCAGTGGGCTAACACGCAAGGAGACTAAATTAAACTTTCCAATGAATAATATAGGGAGGGTATGGAACGAGCCAAGGGAGACAACAAAGAATAGGAGGCCTTGTCCTGCGATGTTTAACAACCTATGTTCTGTTGGGAGATAAAAGGTAGCAGTGATCAAGAAGAAGAAGAAGGAGAAGATGATGATGACAATGGCTGTGATGATGATGATGATGATGATGATGATGATGATGATGATGATGATGATGATGATGATCATGATGATGATGATGATGATGATGATGATGATGATGATGATGATGATGATGATGATGATGATGATGATGAGGGCGATGATCATGATGATGAGGATGCAGGCATTTCCTGGTGTTGCATTGTTTAGTTCACCACCACCATCATTAGTTATACAAATGTCGATAAGGCCGAGGGTGGTGGTGCGGGGTCATGGTTCGCCATCTCACACGATCACCAGAGTTCTCGATCTGTCTGTCTTCTTAACACGACTATGCTACGTGACCAAGCCATCCGGCATTTATCTCTGCCTGCCCCTTGCAACTGTGTCTTCGATTTTGCCAATTGTCACTACGTTTTCAAGTTGTTTCCTCATCACACCTTGTATGGCTACTATGTGTTGCTGTGATTCCTGAATGCATGTACAGACCAACTAATTCAGCCTTCCTGTTGTTGTTGTTTGTCGTTGCTCTTTCAGTCCAAAGTTTCACGGGAAAGTCAGGTATTGTTTGTTTATGAAAAATCACACTTCGAACTAAATAAATACTTTCTGGAAATATGTTGCAGGTTGAAAATGTTAGTCTCCGGTTTGAAATCTTACTTTCTAATGTTCAAAAATTGTTTTTAGAATGATGTAAAAATAAATAATCTATAGACAGCTGTACATAAACAGTTTCTAAGTAGATGTCCATAAATAGTTTATATATAGTTTATATATAGTTTATATATAGATATCCATAAACAATCTATATAAAGATGCCCATAAACAGTTTCTATATTGATTTCTATAAACAGTTTCTATATTGATTTCTATAAACAGTTTCTATATTGATTTCTATAAACAGTTTCTTTACTGATGTCAATAAGCAGTTTATATATAGATATCCATAAACAATTTCTATAAAGATGACCATAAAGAGTTTATATGTATATATTAATAAAAAACGTTTAAACAGTTTTCATATGCGGTGTTTGCGAAGAATTCTTGGTATTAAGTTTTTTTTTTTTTTTTAGCATATCCTTTTTACAGGACTTAGCTGTCAACACCAGCATCTTTCAGCTGTATATTGATCTCTTGGCAAGATTACGCTCAGTAGTTTGCCATTGCTTTCTGAGCGGCCGGCTCACATACCCCGTAAGTTACCGATGCGATTCGAACCACTGCTGATTTGAACCGTCATCACGTTACGTGACGAGAGTATACGAGATTACGGAGAAAAGTCATAACCTCTAAGCCACGAAGTAGCAAGACAAAATCACAAATACTGAAGTATTGGAAAGATCAGGTTTTTGTGACTGTTTATTCCATGCTTAGTAATGGATAGGACATCTTAGGAGGATGGATGATGGTAGAATACCAAAGGACATCTTTTTTGGTGAATTACAGATGGGTAAGAGATCTCAGGGTCGGCCTCTACTACGATACAAAGATGTGTGTAAGCGGGACATGATTGATACAGGCATTGATAATGCACATTGGGAGCAAGTCGCCGCTGAACATGTTGCATGGAGGGCAAATATCAGAAATGGAATAAAGACAAAGGAGAAAATGATTGCAGATAAAGCACACACAGAGCGTGTGAGACGTAAGATGGTGCATGATGGTGGAAATAATCACGTGTTCACATGCACCCACTGTAACGAACATTTACAGCGCGAATTGGCCTTATTAGTCCCATTCGCTACCGCCATAAGTAAAAGTTATTATGCCTTTTTAAAGCACGAACTATCGTCTGTCAAGGCGGCAAGGTGCCAATATATATATATATATATATATATATATATATATATATATATATATATATATATATATATATATATATATATATATATATATATATATATATATATATATGCCGGCTTCCTGGCCTAGAGGTTAGCGACTTTTCTCCGTAATATGTAACGTGACGACGGTGAGAACCAGCAGTGGTTTGAATCGTGTCGGTAACTTGCGGAGTATGTGAGCCGGCCGCTCAAAAAGCATTGGCAAACTACTGAGCGTAATCTTGCCAAGAAATCAACAATCAGCTAAAAGATGCTGATGTTAACAGCGATCTCCTGTAAAGGATATGCAAACATATATATATATATATATATATATATATATATATATATATATATATATATATGTGTGTGTGTGTGTGTGTGTCTGTGTGTGTGTGTGTGTGTGTGTGTGTGTGTGTGTGTGCATAAACAGTATCTATATAGATATCCATAACGAATTTCCTTATAGATGTCTATAAACAATATCCATATAGACGTCAATAAAGAGTATCTATACAGATGTCCATAAAGAGCTTCCATATAGATGTCCAAAAGGAGTTTCTTTGTTTCATTATAGATGTCAATAAACATTTTATTTAAAGATGTCCATAAACAGTTTCTATATACATTTCAATAAAACATATCTATATAGATGTTAATAAAGAGTTTTTATATAGATGTCTATAAAGAGTGTCTATACAGAAGTACATTAAGGGTTTCTATGTAAATGTCCATAAATAGTTTCTATACAGGTGTCCATAATAATTGTCTATAAAGATATCCACATACAGTTTCTATATAGATGCCCATGAACAGTTTATATATAGATGCCCAAAACAATGTCTATAAAATGTTCATGCACAGATTCTAGAAAAATGTCTATTAACAATTCCACAAATATGACCATAATCAGAATCTAGATTGATATCAATAATATTTTAAAGATGTCGGAAAAACAGTATTCTAGCAGAATGTCAATAAAAATAAACAATTTCTGCACCGATGTTCAGAGATATAGTCTAATAGGAAATGACTTTCTAAAAAGAAAGTAGATAAAAAGTTTCTTTTAAGATGTCAATAGACAAGTTCTAGGATGTTGTCGATAACACGTTACTGGAATAATGTCGATATATAGTTGCTAGAGGCATGTGCATAAACAGTTTAGAGAAAAATGTCGATAAACAGTTTCTAAAATGATGTCGATATATAACTACTAGATGGATGTCGGTCCACAGTTTCTAGAAAATTGTGGATAAACATTCTCTCAAATATTATGGATAAAAAGTTTCTCGAATTATGTTTCTAGATGAATGTTAATAAACAGTGTCAAGAAAAACGTTCAGAAATAGTTTCTGCAGAGGTGTCAGAAAGTTTCTAGAAAGATGTTTAGAAAGAGCCTTTAGACGGATGCATAGAAACAGTTTCTAGAAAGATGTTCAGAAATACATTCAACAAAGATATCCACAAACAACTTGATTTGTAATCAAACTGGGGAAAAAAGCTACATAAACAGGATAGAGGACTGACCTTCACAATTGTCCCTCAAGTATTCCTCGGCCTGGTGTGCGGCGCTTCTTGCCTCGTATTTGATCATGTTTGGACAGGACCTGTGTTGGGCCAGACGTCGTGCACACTCCGCAATCTCAATGGCAAGGCTTGGCATAGACAGAAGGATACACCGATACCTCAAGATCTGATCTTGTTCATCATTATACAAACTATTACACAGCACGTCACATACGGGACAGCACCTCACATACGGACAACACCTAACATACGGACAGCACCTCACATAGGGACAGCACGTTACATACGGACAGCACGTCACATAGGGACAGAACGTATCCACCGCACGTGCCCACAACACGTCACACACCCATAACACGCCACATTCCCACAGCACGTCAAATACCTACACATGCCCGCAGCACATCACAAACCCACAAAATGTCACTTGCCCACAGTACGTCACACACCCACAGCACGTCACACTCGCACAGCACGTCACACACAGCATGTCACATACCCACAGCATGTCACACACCCATAGCACGTCAAACATCCACAGAATGTCACACACAGCACCTCACTTACCCACAGCACGTCACACACAGCACGTCATACATTCACAGCACGTCACACACAGCAAGCCACACACCCACAGCACGTCACACACCCACATCACGTCACTTACCCACAGCACGTCACACACCCACAGCACGTCATACATCCACAGCACGTCACACACATCACGTCACTTACCCACAGCACGTCCCACACAGCACGTCACTTACCCACAGCACGTCACAAACAGCACGTCACTTACCCACAGCACGTCACACACAGTACGTCATACACCCACAGCACGCCATACATCCACAGCACGTCACAAATCCACAGCGCGTCACACATCCACAGCACGTCATACACCAACTGCACGTCACACACAGCACGTCACACAACACGTCACACACAGCACGTCACATAGCAAATCACACAGCACGTCACACATCCACAGCATGTCACACATCCACAGCACGTCACACACATATCACGTCATATACACAGCACGTCACACACCCACAGCATGTCACACATCCACAGCACGCCACACACAGCACGTCACACATCCACAGCACGTCACACATCCCAGCACGTCACACACACAGCACGTCACACAGCAAGTCATACACACAACACGTCATACACACAGCACGTCAAACACTCACAGAACGTCAAACACAGAACGTCACCCACCCACAGCATGTCAAACACCCACAGCACGCACCCACAGCACGTAACACATCCACAGCACGTCACACATCCACAGCACGTCACACACTTAGCAAGTCATATACACAGCACGTCACACACGCACAGCACGTCACACACCCACAGCACGTCACAAATCCCAGCACGTCAAACACAGCACGTCACACAGCACGCCACATACTTAACATGTCATACACACAGCACGTAACACACCCACAAAACGTCAAATACAGCACGTCACCCAACCACAGCACGTCACATACCCACAATACGCACGCACCCACAGCTCGTCACACACCCACAGCACGTCACACTCCCACAGCACGTCACACACAGCATGTCACACAACACGTCACACAGCACGTCACACAGCACGTCACACAGAACGTCACACCCACAGCACTTCACGCCCATAGCACGTCACACATCCACAGCACGTCACACACACACAGCACGTCACACACCTACAGTACGTCACACACCCACAACATATAACATACCCACAGCACGTCACACACCTAGAGCACGTCACACACCCACAACACGTCACATACCCACAGCACGTCACACACCCACAGCACGTCACACATCCACAGCTCGTCACACACCCACAGCATATCACTTACCCACAGCACGTCAAACACCCACAGCACGTCCCACATCCACAGCACGTCACACACCCACAGTACGTCACACACTCACATCACGTTACACATACACAGCACGTCTTACATCGACAACACATCACACACCCACAGCACGTCACACACCCACAGCACGTCACACACCCACAGCACGTTTGAAATCCACAGCACGTGACTTACTCACAGCACGTCACACACCCACAGCACGTCACACACCTACAGCACGTTTGAAATCCACAGCACGTCACTTACTCACAGCACGTCACACACCCACAGCACGTCAACATCAACAGCACGTCACATACCCACAAGACGTCACACACCCATAGCACGTCACACACCCACAGCACGTCACACACCCACAGCATGTCACGTACCCCAGCACGTCACACACCCACTGCACGTCACACACCCCACAGCACGTCACACACCTACGGCACGTCACACACCTACAGCACGTCACACACACACAACAGATTCCTGCTACCGGACCCACTGCTACTGGTACCTGGCCGCCATGACAGACGATAGTTTGCCACATTCAAAAAACGCATAGCAACCTCTCCATAGCACAAAGCATGGACTGAATTGAATTGCAGAGACGAATTGTTGCCCATTACAGCATGATCCCTCTCTCGATCTGCCTAGTTTACTCGAGAGGAAAGGTAACATCAATATGTCTGGAAAAAGGCAAGCCGCTGAAGCTGCCGGATAAGCAAAGCAACGCTCTAACTGCCCGCCTGTCAGAGCATCGATCTTAGACCTGTTGCCGACCAAGACATAGGGCCTGGTCTGCCCTGCCATGGCATTGATTCTCTAAGTTACATTGTCTCACACCAGGATAAGGCTTGCACCTTCCCAATTGAACTCCACTGACTGAATCATTTGGCACAATGTGGGGTGTCGGGTTTGGTCAGCGCCGCCCAACATTCAGCTCTAACAGAAAGCAAGTAGTACCCGTCTAGTGCCATACGGTAGCTCAGTCAAATCTGACTAAAATTATGGGAAGTTATATGAATAGTATGTATATTCCAATACCCGTTACCACGCGTCAGGTGTATTGGGTAAATAGTAGTTAAGTAAATAAAGTCAAATACCCGTTACCACGCGTCAGGTGATTTTGGTATGTGGCGGTAAAGTAAACACAAGTAAGACGACACATAGGATGAATGACGACAGACCCACATTAATATAAATCAATCGGCACTGGATGTCTGATGTATTCTTGTGACATAAAGGGTGATTGACGATAGCTTCACGTTTGTATAAATCAATCGGCACTGGATGTCTGATGTAGTCTTGCGACATAAAGGGTGAATGACGATAGACCCACGTTTGTATAAATCAATTGGCACTGGATGTCTCGTGTAGTCTTGCGACATAAAGGGTGAATGACGATAGTCCCACGTTTGTATAAATCAAATGGCACAGGATGTCTGATGTAGTCTTGCGACATAAAGGGTGAATGACGATAGACCCACATTTGATTAAATCAATTGACACGGGATGTCTGGTGTAGTCTTGTGACATAAAGGGTGAATGACTATAGACCCACGTTTGTATAAATCAATCGGCACTGGTGTCTGGTGTAGTCAATATCTCACCGGCCGTATCCACTTCGCGGGACTTTTCAATGGATCCATTTTAGGTTAGGTCGACCCCGAGCCTACGCCAAATTAAGAAACACCCACCGATCCAAGATGTCATCACCAACACGTGCCTTGTCACCTGGCGTTGGTGCTCATGTCTCTCCACAGATCTTGATCCTTGGTGTTTTGGATCAACTCTGCTGCTGATTTTCCTCCATGCCATTGTCTCAGTCCATGCATCAGCATTTCTCTTGGTCTGTCTCTGCTTCTTTTCCCCACTGATCTTTTCAGGTGCCATGATGTTCTCCACCGCTTCTTTTCTCAAAACAAGCTATAAGAATTTTATTTATCTCTGTTTATAGTTGTGTTTAATGTTCTAGGATCTTGATCTCTGTCACCAGCATCATGATCATGTTTCACAAATGTCGTGGGGAGGAACAGTTGACGCTCCAGCGCCCGACGGGTGGCACTGGATATAGTCATTCCGTGTGATTGTACGATGTCTTTGATGTCGCAATCCATTGTCTTCTCGGGCGTCGAATTCTCGTAGTAGATCTTCTTTGATGTAAATCACAGACGTAATAACACTTACCAACATGCATAACTTTCCAACACACAGCAATACTGATACATACTACAACTGACCTACAAGTCACGATCGTGATTCTCACAAAAACATCACCAACTGACCTAAAGTCACGATCATGATTCTCACAAAAACATTCACCAACATCTAAAGTCACGATCGTGATTCTAACAAAAACATCACCAACTGACTTAAAGTCACGATCGTGATTCTCACAAAATCATCACCAACTGACCTAAAAGTCACAATCGTGATTCTCACAAAAACACCACAATCTAACCTAAAGTCACGATCGTGATTCTCACAAAATCATCACCAATAGACCTAAAGGTACGATAGTGATTCTCACAAAATCATCACCAAATGGCCTAAAGTCACAATCGTAACTCTCACGTGATCATCACCAACTCACTACACATCACAAGCAACCTACTCACAACTCACCCACAGTTTAAGTCGAAGTTGTCGAGCAAATCAAGGCACTGGTGATACAGGCATGGCTCCGCTGTCATTGGTGGGAACGTTGGGGGTCGAGTCGGTGGTGGTGGCAGGGTTGTGATGGCGCCTGGGAAAATGATATCTTAAGTACAAGGCTACAACATTATTTTTCTGTTAGTATCATCAACATAATATATGTATTAAATATGTCTGCAAATTTAGTTTCAAACGAGTTCCTGGGTAGTATCTTTTCTGACCTTGACTTTTCAGTTTGTAAACAGAAGCAACTTGTAAATACGAGGGGGTGAGGGTGGGATTCAACTTTAAACATATCATTTTTCGGGGTGAATATATTCTGAAAGAGTAAAGAACAAATGTATCATTTTTCAATGTAGTCTCCACTGCGTCCAGTGCATATCCTTCACTGCCAACGAATGTGTTTGGATTCCTGTAGAAACAAAAATGCACTTGGCCGTGTGTGTAACCACTCATGCACCATCTGGTGTACCTTTTCATTGAACAGAAAAAGTATGTCCTCAGAATGACTCTTTGAGTTGTCCAAAACAAGTGGAAATCACTTGAGGCTAGGTCTGGTGAGTACGGGGGATGTGGTACACACTGCAAGTGGAGGTCACTGATCACTAAAGTGATAACAGAACGCAGTTCCTCTTAGGTGCATGTCAAAAGTGGGGCGGCCATCTATAAACTGTTCTTATGACGTCAGCGTGTTCGTCTGCACCGTGATGACACGTACTGAATACTCTTCTTGATCTCCTTAAACACAATATTGACAAGTTACAAGACAATGACATGGTCATTGTAATTTCTATCACACTTTTAAGGTTTTCATTTGAAGCCCTCTGGTAAGTTAGAAAAATGTTTGAATGGAAGTTCTACAGACACATACTAAACAATATGCATTTAGAAGACATGTTTAGGAAGAACATAAAAACACTGTCATCTACTGCCTATAGTACACTGTAGTATAGAACAGGGGGGACTTAAGCCTGGGGAATTAAGGACGCCTGGCTGGTGCAGTCGCTGCCAACTGTGCAGGTTAGGGTTTCTTTTTTTCCCCGATATAAAAAATGCACACCTTACTGAGGATTCGAACCCGGGTCTCTCGAAGGAGCGCCCGATATTCTGGCCACTCGGGCAGCCGCTCCTCAATGTTAACTTACCTATCCAGATATTTACTTGCAACACACAAACAAAACACAAACAACACATAAACAACACATAAGCAACACACAAGTAACTTACACACGAAAACACACACCATCCATACGTATACGAAAACACATATCATCATAAACATATAATCTTCAATCTACAACTAATGTAAATGTCGTCTTTACATTTCTGTTATTGTTAGGGGAACATATTTCATGTCATTTATGTATATTAATTGATTTAGAGAGATTAACTGATGTTTTTATTACATTAACTGATTTAGAGCCAAGGGATGATTAATCGTCCGAATAGACTAACCGTGTGGGCCATGGACTTATATATCGCCGAAATGTTGTCATTGCATTATAATACAAGTCTGATATCATATTAACAACTTTAAATCCTAACTGTGACCACTCCTAATTCCTATTGTTCACCATCCATCTTTGTTTGGTCCACACCTACCTGTTGTTTGGCACTGAATCTGTGTACAAATGCAGTTATTTGTGTTAATAGCAACCACATCATTTATACTGCTACCCAGGCCTGCTCCTTCATCTTCGTTCCGGGATATGCAGGAGTTGAGGGAAATGAACGAACTGATAAACTTGCTGGCTCTGCATCCCCTGTAGATGGCCAGGCCATAGATTGCGCCGGTGTTGTTAATGCCCCTAGAGTGATATCGAGAGTGGGGGTTTTTGACGTTAGTGACTCCACATCGGTGTATAGAATGAGAGACGTCGGTGTAAGAATTGGTACGGACAGACGCTAGAGGCACATCGGGAGAACCAGGGGGCCTCGTCAACCAACACAGAACTGGCACTATTAGCCGCCGGACACTGATGAATATGTGAGGGTGGGGAGGGGGGTGGGATCTGAGCACCTGTGGACTTGTCCGGAGTGCAGGGATGATACCTCAACAGATAACAGATACATTCTGTTATGTAGCGTTTATTTCATCATCATCAGCATCAGCATCATGTGCTTTGCCAAGATGGCTTAGGCGTCCAAATCTTTCCACAGATCCCGGACCTTGGTGCTCTTGGGGAACTGAGTTTATGATACTCCCCCATGCCACCGTCTAAGTAGCTTGGTGTAGAGACGTTGCATGACATGAATCAATAATCAATTAAACTAAGGCACATGTACATACCTTGTCGACACTGCAAATACTGCTCTTCGTGTTTTAGCTGATTTCTTAAGTCAATTTTCACCTGGGGTGGACAGACAGGGTTCTGCATGACATACACCTCGGCACACTGGCGCACCTCTATCAGCACTCTGGGGGAGGGGGGATATAAACGTATGTTAAAGTTGGCCTTCATTGTTCAATGTTGTTATCTTCTTGTTATACAACAGTTTATCATACCTGTTTTATTCTAAACTGAATATATGAAATCATGACTACTTAAAGAGAAGTAGGGGTAGCGTAGAGGCTGGACAGTCGCCTAATGGTCCAGTGGTCAAGGGTTTGAACCTCATCGGGGCAGACTGGAACTGTTTGAACTGACCTGTGCTGCCAGGTCTAGGAAGCCAAACATGGGCTGGGGGAATGAAGGCGGTGGGCGTGGTACTGACCCCATGACCCATCAGGTGCGGATCAATCTATAGAATGGTAGGTTCAGCATCACATGCCCATATGTGTCTTCGGCGACTCAGTGGGCGCCTTTGACTACACCTATCCAGAGGTTGGGTTCTTGCCTACACCTATCCAGAGGTTGGGTCCTTGACTACACCTATCCAGAGGTTGGGTTCTTGACTACACCTATCCAGAGGTTGGGTCCTTGTCTACACCTGCCCAGGGGTTGGGTTCTTGACTACACCTATCCAGAGGTTGGGTCCTTGACTACACCTATCCAGAGGTTGGGTCCTTGACTACACCTATCCAGAGGTTGGGTCTTTGCCTACACCTATCCATAGGTTTAGTCTTGCTTACACCTATCCAGAGGTTGGGTCCTTGACTACACCTATCCATAGGTTTAGTCTTGCTTACACTTATCCAGAGGTTGGGTCTTTGCCTACACCTATCCATAGGTTTAGTCTTGCTTACACCTATCCAGAGGTTGGGTTCTTGACTACACCTATCCAGAGGTTGGGTCTTTGCCTACACCTATCCATAGGTTTAGTCTTGCTTACACCTATCCAGAGGTTGGGTCCTTGACTACACCTATCCATAGGTTTAGTCTTGCTTACACTTATCCAGAGGTTGGGTCTTTGCCTACACCTATCCATAGGTTTAGTCTTGCTTACACCTATCCAGAGGTTGGGTTCTTGACTACACCTATCAAGAGGTTGGGTCTTTGACTACACCTATCCAGAGGTTGGGTCCTTGACTACACCTATCCAGAGGTTGGGTCTTTGCCTACACCTATCCATAGGTTTAGTCTTGCTTACACCTATCCAGAGATTGGGTCCTTGACTACACCTATCCATAGGTTTAGTCTTTCTTACACCTATCCAGAGGTTGGGTCTTTGCCTACACCTATCCATAGGTTTAGTCTTGCTTACACCTATCCAGAGGTTGGGTCTTTGCCTACACCTATCCATAGGTTTAGTTTTGCTTACACCTATCCAGAGGTTGGGTCCTTGACTACACCTATCCAGAGGTTGGGTCCTTGACTACACCTATCCAGAGGTTGGGTCCTTGACTACACCTATCCATAGGTTGGGTCCTTGACTACACCTATCCAGAGGTAGGGTCTTTGCCTACACCTATCCATAGGTGTAGTCTTGCTTACACCTATCCAGAGGTTGGGTCTTTGCCTACACCTATCCATAGGTTTAGTCTTGCTTACACCTATCCAGAGGTTGGGTCCTTGACTACACCTATCCAGAGGTTGGGTCCTTGACTACACCTATCCAGAGGTTGGGTCCTTGACTACACCTATCCATAGGTTTAGTCTTGCTTACACCTATCCAGAGATTGGGTCCTTGACTACACCTATCCAGAGGTTGGGTCTTTGCCTACACCTATCCATAGGTTTAGTCTTGCTTACACCTATCCAGAGGTTGGGTCCTTGACTACACCTATCCAGAGGTTGGGTCCTTGACTACACCTATCCAGAGGTTGGGTCTTTGCCTACACCTATCCATAGGTTTAGTCTTGCTTACACCTATCCAGAGGTTGGGTCCTTGACTACACCTATTCAGAGGTTAGGTCCTTGACTACACCTGCCCAGAGGTTGGTTCCTTGAGGTTGTGACATCACCTGCAGCAAAGCTGAGTTCTGACGTCACTTGCACAGAGGTTGCGTCCTTGACTACACCGGCCCAGAGGTTCGGTTGTGACGTTATCTGCTGCAAGGCTGTGTTTTGACGTCATCTGCCGACAGTTTGGGTTGTGACATCACCTGCCGAGAGGTTGAGTTGTGACGTCACCTGCCAATGGGTTGGGTTGTGACGTCACCTGCCGAGAGGTTGAGTTGTGACGTCACCTGCCAAGGGGTTGGGTTGTGACATCACATGCTGAGAGGCTGAATTGAACAGCCCTCTCTCGTGAAAATGAACAGAGACGCCCAGCGTCTTGTCATCTATCTCATTTCAGCACACAGTCGTGTTGTGGCCGGGTTACAGGAAAATACTGGTGCACCATCCGCTTGCCTGCCTGTCTGCCTGCTGACTCTGTCGGGAAAGGTTCGAATCCGCTTGGCTGCTAGCCCGGTGGTCTGGAAGTATAATCCGCTTCAAATCGTTTTTTAAACTGTTGTGGGGTCGAAGGTGAGTACCTGGAGATATCTTAAGAAATAAAGGCGGCCTGTGTGGTAGTGACTACTTCATCGCTCCAGTATCGATAAGTCTACTTAAATATGGGATAGCAGAGTAAACCGAATACGATGCAAGGAGTAAACACGGATCATCTAGCTTTGATTGACTCTACAGGTGTGTCAGCACACAGTCACTCTACAGGTGTGTGAGCGCACAGTCACTCTACAGGTGTGTGACCACACGGTCACTCTCCAGGTGTGTGGCCACCGTAACTCTACGAGTGTGTAACCACAGTCAACCTGCACTTGGTTAATTCACATTTTGAGGTTGTCGTCCATAAAAGTTGAAAATTGAAAGTGATGCTTTTCGCTCGGCATGGTGAACACATATCTCAGTTGGCACGACAGTGTTTGAAACGAATAGAGGAAACCACCCAGAAACAATCTGAGGAGATCGCCAAAGACAATCTGAGGAAACGTCGAGAGACAATCAAAGGAGACGCCCAGATCCAATCTGAAGAGACCGATCAGAAACAATCTGAGGAGACCGATCAGAAGCAATCTGAGGAGACCGCCCAGAGACAATCTGAGAAGAGTGCGCAGTAACAACGTACCCAGGATATACACACAACGTACCTAGGTATACACATACCTTACACTGCAACGTACTTAGGGTATACACAAAACTCACACTACAACGTACCTAGGGTATCCATACAACGTAACTAGGGTAAACGTACCTAGGGTATACATACAACGTACCTAGGGTATACACAAAACTCACGCTACAACGTACCTAGGGTATACATACAACGTACCTAGGGTATACATACAACGTAACTAGGGTATACATACAACGTACCTAGGGTATACATACAACGTACCTAGGGTATTCATACAACGTACCTAGGGTATACATACAACGTACCTAGGGTTATACATACAACGTACCTAGGGTATTCATACAACGTACCTAGGGTATTCATACAACGTACCTAGGGTATACATACAACGTACCTAGGGTATACATACAACGTACCTAGGGTATACATACAACGTACCTAGGGTATACATACAACGTACCTAGGGTATACATACAACGTACCTAGGGTATACATACAACGTACCTAGGGTATTCATACAACGTACCTAGGGTATACATACAACGTACCTAGGGTATACATACAACGTACCTAGGGTATACATACAACGTACCTAGGGTATACATACAACGTACCTAGGGTTATACATACAAGTACCTAGGTATACATACAACGTACTAGGGTATACATACAACGTACCTAGGGTTATACATACAACGTACCTAGGGTATACAATACAACGTACCTAGGGTATACATACAACGTACCTAGGGTATACATACCAACGTACCTAGGGTATACATACAACGTACCTAGGGTATTCATACAACGTACCTAGGGTTATACATACAACGTACCTAGGGTATACATACAACGTTACTAGGGTCTATACATACAACGTACCTAGGGTAGACATACAACGTACCTAGGGAACATACAACGTACCTAGGGTATACATACAACGTACTAGGGTATACATACAACGTACCTAGGGTATATAATACAACGTACTAGGGTATACATACAACGTACCTAGGGTATACATACAACGTACCTAGGGTATACATACAACGTACCTAGGGTATCCATACAACGTAACTAGGGTATACACACAACTTACACTACATTTTACAAAAATTACATCTAGCAGGTACAGAATTCACACAATAATCTATCTACAGTACACAAACCAACTGACAGGACACCTTACCTAAACTGCGACACAACTGACACCACAACCTACCTACAAGTGACATGCTGGTTTGCCAATATTTCCAGGCACCTCAGGTAGTCACAGACCTCGGGTGGACCAGTCGACACTGCAGGGATCGACACTAGCTCGGGAGCTAGAGTCACATTTGAGCTGGTGACTGCAGGCACGCCTGGTTGGGGCCCCGGAAGAACAACTTGCTGTTGAGGATATGTCTGGACTGGAGGTTGGAGTGCGGGAAACACCGGAGGTGGTGCTGGGGGAAACACTGCTGGTGGCCGGGGAGGCAACACTGGTGGCTGAGCTGGAGGCTGCACTGGCGGCTGAGTGGGTGGCGCAGCTGGGTTTGACAGGCAAGATATATTATTTACCGTTGTAACGAGAATGGAGAAGCAAAATATATCTGGAACAAGTTAAGCTGCAGAAGCTGCCGTATCATCAAACGCAATGCTCTAATTGTCCGCCTGTCTGAGTTTCGATCCTAGACCACTTGCTGATCAAGGCTTAGGACTTGGTCTGTCATGCCAAGACATTTGTCTTTAGCTTGTATTCCTTCGGTAAAGGCGTGTACCCTCCAAGTGGAGGGTGCTTCTAATAGCGCCAACCAATAGTTGTGAATTTAAGAGCTGTTACAGAATAACATGATCGTGTGTGTCACCATCAGTCCAAGGTCTGAGACACTTGATGATGATTAATGTAAGAGGCAAAGCAACATAAAGTCACATGTTAGAGAACAGAAACGATGGTCTTTACGTGAGCCAGTCCTGTACCATCCAGTCAGATGTTAGAGTACAGAAAAGATTCTTTACGTGAGCCAGTCATGTATCATCCAGTCAGATGTTAGAGTACAGAAAAGATTCTTTACGTGAGCTAGTCATGTATCATCAAGTCACATGTTAGAGAATAGAACAGTGTCTTGAAGTGAGACAGTCCTGTATCAGAAAGTCGGATGATGTTAGAGAACAGAAAAATGTATTAAAGTAAGAAAGTCCTGTATCATCAGGTCAGATGCTAGAGTTCAAAAAAGTGTCATGACGTTAGACAGTCCTGAACCATCAAGTCACAAGAGAACAGAAAAGTGTCTAGAAGTGAGTCAGCCCTGTATCAGAAAGGCAGATGTTGTATCCGGATTGACCTGCATAGTTTGTCGACCCGAGAGTTATAACCTCTGTTTCCCTTTGTGTCCAAAGTTCATTGTACTGTTGCTATATTTAACTTTTCCATGTTGACATACCCGTGTTAGTTACCTCTCTGTCTGCAGTGTAGAATGTTGTCACATGTATCAAAGTCTTTGCCTTACACGTGGCATGAACATTCGCTTACATCTGTGAGAAACTCAATGTGCTGGGGCCTATCCATGTATGCTTCAACATGTTATCTCATGCGCTGGATAGGACATGTATAAAGGGTAGGACATGCATAGAGAAAACCTGAAAACAGTCTAACTAGAGAGTCCTTTGGATTCAACAGGTGAACGACATAGAGGAAGAGTTAAAGTCGCAGGCAAAAGATCAGTAGAGACATATATGAATAATACAGAGAGGGCTTGGCGGAGCTGTGTGGCATAACTAAAGAACGGAGGGCGTGGAGTGATCTCGTTCAGGTCCTATGTCCCAGAGGAGGGTAAAAGTTGACTGGAGAAAGATAAGGAGGAGAAGACACTGTCTCATAAGTGACATCACAGCCCCAAAGTATCAACAATGAAAACAGAAATAAACTGTTGTCCACAGAGTTGTTGAGTTGAGTCAAAAACCGACGTCACAGCACTCAGAACATTCCCATACGTGCTCCGTCCTTATCTGCAACATCCAGCGAAAGATACTAATAGTACCAGCTATATAGTTATATCCTTTAGAGGACGTCACAGTCAACCCTATCATTTTGGCTGTTTGGGATTTCTTGTCAAGTTTACGTTCAGTAGTTTGCCATAGCTTTCTGAACGTCCGGCACTCATGACATTGTCATAAATAACCAAGCAAGGCCATCTGCTGCCAAATCGCTAGCAGCTGTGTGTCGAACGTGGCATTCGTCCATAACTCCTTGGTCACGGAGCCGGCAATAGTACCAGTGGTAGTCTGATCATGTGTCCATCAGTCCTTTCCTCGGAGTCCTGAGTGACGGCCATATTCTTATATCATCTGGTCACTCTCTACACTACCATTCTCTCCCAGCCATGACGATCTATCTGTCTTTCTGCTACATACACACCATTCCAAAGGTCCCTGACCACATCTGCCTTATCATGCACCAATATCCCACCAAGTGATACACACCCAGCCAATCTGTCCTACCTGCTCGTTTCCCACCACACCAGCATGTCCTGGGGGGGGGGGGGGAGAGATCCTACAGATGCTCTCTATTTTCGATTGTTGAAGTGAAGCCTGGCACTCTGCCCGAAGCATGCCTGTCTTCACCTTTCTCATCGACAAAAGCAGGCAAACAACGCATGACAGTCAGACAACCAGGACAGATACATACGTGCTCGACAGTGGTCTGCTAGGTACTGCCGCCCTTGCTGCATCTGAGTTCTGGTCTGGGTTTTCAAGTTTGCTGGACAGTCAGGGTTCTGTAGGACTTGCGTCTCCGCGCAGTGGAGGCCTTCTTCGACAGTACTGTCGGGTGGAACAGATGATGTCAGTGTAAGGATGCATGTGTGGGTGGAACAGATGATGTCAGTCCAAGGGTTTATAAGTGGGTGGAAGATATGATGTCAGTATAAGGATGTATGTGTGGGTGGAACAGATGATGTCAGTGTAAGGATGTATGTGTGGGTGGAACAGATGATGTCAGTGTAAGGATGCATGTGTGGGTTGAACAGATGATGTCAGTGTAAGGATGTATGTGTGGGTGGAACAGATGATGTCAGTGCAAGGGTTTATATGTGGGTGGAAGATATGATGTCAGTGCAAGAATGTGTGTGTGGGTGAAGAGAAGATGTTAGTGCAAGGATGTGTGTGTGTGGAAGATATGATATCAGTGCAAGGATGTCTGGGTGGAAGATATGATGTCAGTGCAAGGATGTGTGGGTGGAAGATATGATGTCAGTGCAAGGATGTGTGTGTGTGTGTGGAAGATATGATATCAGTGCAAGGATGTGTGGGTGGAAGATATGATGTCAGTGCAAGGATGTGAGGGTGTAACAGATGATATCAGTGCAAGGATGTGTGTGTGGAAGATATGATGTCAGTGCAAGGATGTGAGGGTGTAACAGGTGATATCAGTGCAAGGATGTGTGTTTGTTGAAGATATGATATCAGTGAAAGGATGTGTGGGTGGAAGATATTATATCAGTGCAAGGATGTGTGTTGGTGGAAGATATGATATCAGTGCAAGGATGTGTGGGTGGAAGATATGATGTCAGTGCAAGGATGTGTGTGTGTGGAAGATATGATATCAGTGCAAGGATGTGTGGGTGGAACAGATGATATCAGTGCAAGGATGTGTGTGTGTGTGTGTGTGTGTGTGGAAGATATGATATCAGTGCAAGGATGTGTGGGTGGAAGATATGATATCAGTGCAAGGATGTGTGTGGGTGGAAGATATGATTTCAGTGCAAGGATGTGTGGGTGGAAGATATGATATTAGTGCAAGGATGTGTGTGTGTGTGGAAGATATGATGTCAGTGCAAGGATGTGTGTTTGTTGAAGATATGCTATCAGTGCAAGAATGTGTGGGTGGAAGATATGCTATCAGTGCAAGAATGTGTGGGTGGAAGATATGATGTCAGTGCAAAAATGTGTGAATGTGGAAGAGATGATGTCAGTGCAAGGATGTGTGGATAGAAAAGATGATGTCTGTGCAAGGATAGTGTGGATAGAAAAGATGATGTCTGTGCAAGGATGTGTGGATAGAAAAGATGATGTCTGTGCAAGGATGTGTGGATAGAAAAGATGGATGTCAGTGCAAGGATGTGTGCATAGAAAAGATGATGTTAATCCAAGGATGCATGGGTGGAAGAGATGATATTAGTGCACGAATGTGTGGGTGGAATATATGATGCCAGTACAAGAGATGTCAGTGCACGGATGTGTTTGTGGAAGAGATGATGTCAGTACATGGGAGTGTGTATGTGTGGAAGATATGATGTCAGTGCAAGAATTGTGGGTGGAAGAGAATATGTCAGTGCAAGGATGTGTGAAAGGAAGATATTATGTCAGTGCAAGAATGTTTGGGTGCAAGAGGAGATGTCAGTGCAAAGATGTGTGGATGGAAGATATGATGTCAGTGCAAGGATGTGTAGATGGAAGAGAAGACGTCAGTGCAAGGATGTGTGTGAGAAAGATATGGAATATTTGCAAGAATGTGTGGGTGGAAAAGAAGATTTCAGTGCAAAGATGTGTGGATGGATGATATGATGTTAGTGCATGGATGTGTGGGTGGAATAGAAGATGTCAGTGCAAGGATGTGTGGGTGGAATAGAAGATGTCAGTGCAAGGATGTGTAGATGGAATAGAAGATGTCAGTTCAAGGATGTGTGGGTGGAATAGAAGATGTCAGTGCAAGGATGTGTTGGTGGAATAGAAGATGTCAGTGCAAGGATGTGTGGGTGGAATAGAAGATGTCAGTGGAAGGATGTGTGGGTGGAATAGAAGATGTCAGTGCAAGGATGTGTAGGTGGAATAGAAGATGTCAGTGCAAGGATGTGTGGGTGGAATAGAAGATGTCAGTGCAAGGATGTGTTGGTGGAATAAAAGATGTCAGTGCAAGGATGTGTGGGTGGAATAGAAGATGTCAGTGCAAGGATGTGTGGGTGGAATAGAAGATGTCAGTGCAAGGATGTGTGTGTGTGGAAAATATAGTGTCAGTGCAAGGATATGTATATGGAAGAGATGATGTCAATACAAGGATGTGTGTGGAAGTGATGATGTCAGTGCGAGGATGTGTGTGTGTGGAAGGTATGATGTTAGTGCAATGAAGGGAAGTTAGAGGAGGGGATGTCAGTGCAATGATATATTTGTGGAAGAGATGATGTCATTGCAGGGATATGTGGTGGAATATATGATATTAGTGCAAGGATGTGTGGGTGGACGAGATGATGTTAGTGCAAGGATGTGTGGGTGGACGAGATGATTTTAGTGCAAGGATGTGTGGGTGGACGAGATTATGTTAGTGCAAGGATGTGTGGGTGGACGAGATGATGTTAGTGCAAGGATGTGTGGGTGGACGAGATGATGTTAGTGTAAGGATGTGTGGGTGGACGAGATTATGTTAGTGCAAGGATGTGTGGGTGGACGAGATGATGTTAGTGCAAGGATGTGTGGGTGAACGAGATGATGTTAGTGCAAGGATGTGTGGGTGGACGAGATGATATTAGTGCAAGGATGTGTGGGTGGACGAGATTATGTTAGTGCAAGGATGTGTGGTGGTATATATGATATTAGTGCAAGGATGTGTGGGTGGACGAGATGATGTTAGTGCAAGCGTGTGTGGGTGGACGAAATGATGTTAGTGCAAGGATGTGTGGGTGGACGAGATGATGTTAGTGCAAGGATGTGTGGGTGGACGAGATGATGTTAGTGCAAGCGTGTGTGGGTGGACGAGATGATGTTAGTGCAAGGATGTGTGGGTGGACGAGATGATGTTAGTGCAAGGATGTGTGGGTGGACGAGATGATGTTATTGCAAGGATGTGTGGGTGGACGAGGTGATGTTAGTGCAAGGATGTGTGGGTGGACGAGTTGATGTTAGTGCAAGGATGTGTGGGTGGACGAGGTGATGTTAGTGCAAGGATGTGTGGGTGGACGAGATGATGCTAGTGCAAGGATGTGTGGGTGGACGAGGTGATGTTAGTGCAAGGATGTGTGGGTGGACGAGATAATGTTAGTGCAAGTATGTGTGGGTGGACGAGATGATGTTAGTGCAAGGATGTGTGGGTGGACGAGATGATGTTAGTGCAAGGATGTGGGTGGACGAGATGATGTCAGTGCAAGGATGTGTGGAAGGAAGAGATGATGTGAGTAAAAGAATGTGTGGATGGACGCTATGATTTTAGTGCAGGGATGTATGAGTGAAGAGACGATCTTAGTGCAAGAACGTGTCGGTGAAAGAGATGATGTTAACGCAAGGATGTGAGGATGGAAGATATGACGATGATGTCAGTGCAAAGATGTGTGGGTTGAAGAGATGATGTCAGTTCAAGGATATTGCCATGGACCGGGGCCAGGTCAAAGGCTATTGAGTACAGGTAGCTTAGAGTCTTGTGTAGTCCAGTGACAAGACGTGTAGATTGAGAAGATTACAAATCACGCTTCGCAGGAAGATAGTCGATGCGAATGTTCGAGCAGGAGACCAGGGGTCCTTCAGAGCTTATTCACGTCCGGACCGCATTCTAGGTCGAACTGAATATGGCCATGGCAGAATGTTTATCTCGCCGCCACTTTTGTGTAGATGTAGTGTTTGTGAAGCAGTGACTGAATGTCGTACGTCAGTTGATAGACCGAGCGACAGATGTTGACTTGCAGAGACCGAGTGCAAGTATTATTGTTTTAGTGACTACTGATTAGACATTGTTGTAGAGAATGACGAGAATTCACAGTTTGAAACTTATGCAGCTGTCGTGTCGTGAAGAATTTATCGTTAAAGTGGTGTGGTTTTGATTGACTGATTGATTTAGGAACCGACATCACAGCATTCGGGGCATTCCCATAAGCGCTCCGTCCCCATCCTCAGAAGCCAGCGAAGAGTTCCAACCCATAATAGTACCAGTAGCAATCTGATTATAATGTGCGTCTCGCCTTTCCTCTAAGTGTCGAGCATCGGCCAGATCCCCTCGTCACTCCTCGCTGTCGCATTCTTGCCAGACCATGGTGATCCATTTGCTCCTCCGATGTTAAAGTGGTGTGGACTGTCATGTGATGTATATATGAATGTTTATAGAAGGTAGATAGAGTGATACTACAACCAGTCAATTAAGAATCACTCCTGTAGAACAACAGGGTGCTCTTTGCCAGATGGAAACTAAACAGAATAACTCCCTGTAGGAATAACTCCCTGGCAGATATATATATATATATATATATATATATATATATATATATATATATATATATATATATATATATATATATATATATATATATATATATATATATAATGTTTGTGTATCACTGCGTTTGTATCTGTCTGTACATATAAATATATGTTATTGTTATAAGCTCATATTATTCGAACAACCCGGTTAGGCTCAGAATGGAGAGAAATTTAATCAACGCTTTCAGATTGGGATATATCCATCTTGCTGGAGTCAAGGCTGTTATAGATAAGTAAAGGAGTTTTTTTTTTTCCATAAAGCACATTTGGCATACTGTGCTAGACTCATATTTGTATATGCTACTCAGCAATCTCAGGGTGTTTGGTCAGTCTCATGCCGAACGTTTTTATTTCCCAAGGTATTTTCTGGTACTAATTTTATCGCCAATTATTTCCCCCTCTCTCTCTTTCTCGCTATCCCTCCCCCCCCCCCTCTCTCTCTCTCTCTCTCTCTCTCTCTCTCTCTCTCTCTCTCTCTCTCTCTCTCTCTCTCTCTCTCTCTCTCTCTGTCGCCTTTATTCACTCCAGAAAAGGGCAGTGGGTTTACCGACAATTCTAACCTACATGAACGTCTTCAATTACTGCCTAATCCACAAACACTTATTTTTCAATAAGGCTAAACTAATTTACAAAATCCTATTTCAAAATTGTCCACGCTACCTTTGGCTATTGTTTAAATATAACGCAAGACATAGCGAACGACTTAATATACCCCATGTCCTCAAACCTAGGATAGACTTATACAAAACAAACTTAGCGTACTCTGTCGCTCAATTGTGAAACAATCTTCCACAAGAAATCAAAGACATCACCAATCCCTATACACATAGTCGTAACCTATTTGAACACTATCTCAGTATAGACTACACGCACCCCTAAAACAGAAAAAAAATAACACATTTAATAATAATTATGTCAAATGGCAGCCAGTATAATAAACATTCCACTATGTATGGTACGTAACACCTACCTTAGGTAATTATAATTGCTGTGTCAAAAATTAGTTTTAGTGAGTCATGTATTATTGATTAATGCACATTTTCCATGCGTTTTCATGCATATTGTGTCTGTTGTTGTCTGAGATTAGCTTCATAAGTGATGTATAAATGAAATAATGCATGAGATCAAAGATACAAGAAGGGCAGAATATCAGACGGGCCTGCGTGCCCAATTCTTAACCCTTTGAAAATAACGTGTTTTTTTTTTTAGTTTATTTTTTTTTCGTTCCTTCGTTCTCTAATAAACATAGTATCTTTAGCCGAAAGCTTTCTATGCGCAACAATTTGTTATAAATGATAATTTAATAAAGACCACAGCCACAGCATCAAGGCATAATTTATAAAAATTAATGTTAGAATAGTGAAGAAAAGCGAGTACTGTATTATATAATTTAGGACTCAGTGAATCATAAGAATATTCAACAGTTGGGCTTCAAGAGTGAGAATATTTAGCTTAACATGCCGTTCACATCAAATTAGCAGATGTGTAATGTATTCGTTGTGAAACTGTTATCAGTTATCAGTTATCAGTTGGGGTATCTTCGTTGCACTCCGGACATATCCATAGGTGCTCAGATCCTCCCCCCAGCATATGCATCAGCGTCCGGTGGCTAATAGTGCCAGTTCTGTGTTGGTTGACGAGGCACTTTGTTTTCCCGATGTACCTCTCGCGTCTGGCTGTGCCGATTCTTACTCCCAGGTCTTTCATCCTGGACAGCGATGTGGAATCACTGACGTCAAAATCCTCTGTTCTCGCCAAATCTTTAAGGACGTTAATAACATCGGCACGATCCATGGGCTGGCCATCTACAGGGGGTGCAGAGCCAGCCAGTTTGTCAGCTCGTTCATTTCCCTCGACTCCCGCATGTCCCGGGACGAAGATGAAGGTGACTTTACGGACAACAGACTTCCGCAGCGATTCAGTCCACTGTCTACGTACAGATCCAGCTTCGACCTTCTGAATCATGCTCATTGAATCACTTAGTACACACACGTTGGTATAATGCTGTGATTCCAGCCATATGAAGGCCTGTGTAACTGCCATCACCTCCATCGTCATGCTGCTCGTGGTCATAGAGTGGGCACCACTGGATTCTTGAACGGTTTGGCCCGCTGAACGGGCTGTAAATGCCCACGCACTTCTCTGCTGCTTTACAACAGATCCATCTGTATAGATGAGCACTTCGGGGCTATCTGAGTGTTCATAGATGAGCGCGTTAACCTCTGCATTGACAGCGGCAGGGTTCTGCTTTCTGCACCGTCTGTCGAGTGTGATAATGCAGGAGAAAGTGCACTTAAAGGCTGGAGGCACCGGCACCCATTCCTTGCCGGGGTTGATACTGGTAAGACTGCAGACCTGTCTGACGACATCTTCCGCCCGACCCATCCATGATTTGCCCCTCTTTAGCCTGTCACCCTTTTCTCTGAATATAGCGTCATGCAGAGGGTGCTGCTCATCTGCACTTATTTTTAAGTATGCACGAGCTCTCCAGATCTTGATCATGTGTTCCATTGTCGGGAAGTCAAGGAGGTATCTCATTGCTACACAGCTGGTGTCTCTCGTGCAGCCCAAAATGATGCGCATGGCTTCGTTTTGTACCTTTTCGAGTCTTCCGATCTGTGTAGGGCTGACAGTGAGGATGGCCAGGGCATACTCGATGCGTGAAAGTACAAGCCCTTGGAACAGAAGTATTAGCAGTCTTTGCTCGATATTGGCAGTCGCCATGACTCTCATTGCTGACAAACCTTTTCGAGCCTTCGTTATGACATAATCGACATGATCTCTGAAGGACAGGCTACGATCAAGCCTCACGCCAAGATATGTCATTGACTGGGTTCTACTCAAACTGCTCCCATCCATTCTTACTGCCGGCAGGTCTGCTTTCACAATATGGTTGTTTAGTGAGAACCATGTAACCGTTGCCTTTGCAGGGTTGACAAGGGCATCGGCATCAGCACACCATGAGGAAATTCGATCTAGTTCGCCCTGCATATCATTGGCAACCGCCTGTCTATCTCGACCCTGTCGATACACGAGGATGTCGTCAACGAATGACAGAGTCCTACCCCTCCCGTCCAACTGTTGTTCAGTGATCGGCACCGTATACACGTTGAATAGTACTGGGTGACAGTGGTGAACCTTGCGGCAATCCTGGACATATCGTTATCGGCTCAGAAGACCAACTCCCGCATCTTAGCACCACCTTCCTTTGGAGCAGAACTGCAGCTATCCATCGTACAAGATGAGGGTGCACTTTCAGTCTGAGGAGGGTTTGCGTCAAGTGCTCGAAAGATACTCTGTTATATGCGTATATATGCGTATATATGTGAAACTGTGTACCGCCATAGTTAAATTAATTACTGAAGAATGGGTTTCTCTACGTAAGAAAATCTAAATTCAAATTTCGTTATTGAGTTGAGTTGAGTTAAGAACCGACATCACTGCAATCAGGACATTCCCATACGTGCTCAGTCCCCTCGTTCAACAGCCAGCGAAGAGTCATACTACTAATCGTTCCCACCGCTATCTGATTAAACGTTCTCCTGGTCTTCACTCTCAGTTTTGAGATTCTTCCAGAACCCCTGCCGATCCCCCGCAATCTCATTCTTTCCACATATGGGTTCTCAGTCTGTTCCTCCGCCTTCTCCACCTGGTTCCACAGTCGCACGACCACCTCCTCCTTGTCCATAGGCAAACTACCACCAAGAGGTGCATTCCCTGCTAGCCTATCAGCCTATTCATTCACTTACTATTCATTTCTAGGGGGCTGCTTGGTCTCGAGGTATGGTGTCCGCCTCGAGTGCTGGAGGTCCCGGGTTCAAGCCCCGATGAGGACCGGGATTTTTTCATGTGGACTAGTAAAAATTTCCCCTGGTCTCTGGGTAGTGAGATCGGACGCCCGTGTGTATTGTTGCGCACGTAAAAAATCCCTTGGCAGTAGGGAATCGAAAAAGAGTAGCCTAACGGCGCTGCCCGGGCAAAATTTCGAGTTAAAAATCTACCCAAAGTATTTCAGAACCTCGCCGGTGCTACGGAGTTCGTGCACTGAGCTGAGTTTCTCCAGACTCAGGTTTGAGTTAGGAGGAGAACGGAGCACTTATAGGTTGCACCCGTGTGCCGTGATGTTGATCCGTCGACTAAACAAACAAACAAACTAAACTCGCACCAAGAAACTACTTACACCACAAATAATATACAACTGACACAATTAACCAATAACACATACAATAACTAAAAACAACTTACACAATTCTCTTATCACTAACATACCAATTTACCTATAGTGGATACTATTAATCTATCCATCCATCCATCATGTGCCATGCCGGTAAGCGTGGGCGGTCATGTTCTGCCATCTCACTCGATCACCAGAGTCGTGGATCAGCTCCGTGTTTCTGTCTCGACCATGCCACAAGGCCAAGCCATCCAGGTACTTGCTTCTAGGTCTTCCCCTTGGTCTGTTCCCCTCGATCTTGCCAGTTGTCACCAAATTCTCCAATCCATTTCTTCTCATAACATGCCCAAAAAATTTTGACTGTCTACGTCTAATTTCCATGTACCATGTCTTGAATGTGTCTGATTCTCTACCATGTGATGCATACTCCTCTTTCTCTATCACATGTGTTTTATATATCTCAGTGTCTACTGTGTGTTGTACGATTCTAAGTTTCTACCATGTATTCTATGTTTCTCATGTTCTGCCATATTTTGTATGTTTCTTATTTTCTACTATGTATTGTATTTTTTCTCACTTTCTACAGTGTGTTGCCTGTTTCTAATTATTTATGACGTGTTGTATGTTTCTCACTTTCTACAGTATGTTGTATGTTTCTAATTTTCTACCATATGTTGCATGTTTTACATTTTCTATTATGTTTTGTATGTTTTGTCTCCCATTGTTGTATGTTTCTCATTTTCTACCAAGATTTGCATGTTTCTCAATTTCTACGTGTTGCTTGTTTCCCCTTTTCAAACATGTGTTGTATGTTTCTCATTTTCTACCGCGTGTTGTATGTTTTTCGTTTTCTTCCATTGTTATATGTTTCTCATTCTCTACCACGTGTTGTACGTGTCTCATTCTCTACCACATGTCGTATGTTTCTGATTTTCTAATATGTGTTCCATCCATCCATCATGTGCCATGCCGGTAAGCGTGGGCGGTCATGTTCTGCCATCTCACTCGATCACCAGAGTCGTGGATCAGCTCCGCGTTTCTGTCTCGACCATGCCACAAGGCCAAGCCATCCAGGTACTTGCTTCTAGGTCTTCCCCTTGGTCTGTTCTCCTCGATCTTACCAGTTGTCACCAAATTCTCCAATCCATTTCTTCTCATAACATGCCCAAAAAATTTTGACTGTCTACGTCTAATTTCTCTAATCAATTTACGATCTTCATTTGTTTCTTGAAGGACATTGTTCATTGGTCTTTCTGGCTGTCCATGGTATTCTTTGCATTTTCCTCAGAAACCACATCTCTACAGCCATCAGATGTTTTTCAGCCTGACTGCTCATTGTCCACGCTTCACATCCATATAAAAGTACAGGTTCTAATGTAGCATCTCAACACTCTTTTTCTCGTTTCAATTGACATCTTTTTATTGGTCAATATGTTTTTCATCTTGCTAAAGGCTACTCTTTGCCATGGCGATTCTTGTTCTAATCTCTTCAAGGCATCTCCCATCAGATGTTATTACTGTTCCGAGATAATTGTACCTGCTCACTTGTTGAAGAATATTCCCATTTACTTGTATATTACATTGTGGTATTTCGTCCTTCCTAGTGACGACCATAATCTGTGTCTTTTTACAATTTAATTCTAACCCTAGTTGTTCACTGTGTGTAACAATCGCATCTACTAACTTTTGCAGGTCCTGTTCATTGTCTGCAATCAAGACTGTATCATCTGCATATCTAATGTTATTGATGCATCGTCCCCCAATGTTGATTCCTTCCATATCTTCAATATTTCTGAAAATACTTTCACTGTACAGGGAAAACAGATCTGGAGACATTACACATCCCTGTCTCACACCCCTTTTAATAGGCTGATATTGGCTTACTTCATTATCAACTCTTATGGCAGCTTGTTGTTTCCAATATATGTTTTTTACAAGTCTAAGATCTTTTCCATCAATTTGTAGATCTTCAAGCATCCTTATCATGTTGACATGTCTCACTTTATCAAAAGCCTTTGTGTAGTCAATAAAGCAAAGGTGTAGATCTTTGTTTACTTCTATAGAAAGTTCGATTATGTTTCTCAGTATATACACAGCATTTACTGTATCCTTGCCTTCCACAAACCCACATTGTTCTTCTCCTATTTCAGGTTGTATTTTCCTCCTAACTCTTTGCATGATAATTCTTAGCAAAATCTTCGTGATGTGACTCATTATACTAATTGTTCGATGTTGATCACATTCCAAGGCTCCTGATTTCTTTGGGATTGCAATAAATACAGAATTACATAACTCATGAGGTATATTTCCAGTATCATATATTGTATTACGCAGACTGGTAACTTTGTCTATTCCATATTCTTCTAAAGCATTAATCATTTCTGTTGTGACGCTGTCTGAACCGGGGGTCTTGCCAGATTTCATATGGTTAAGCGTATTCTGAACCTCCATCTTTAAAATTGCTGGTCCTTCATTATTATTTTGGACATCATACTGTTCGTCTCTGTTACCAAAAAGTATTAATCTATACTTTACACAAATTACTCTACAAATCACCCACAGCTTGCATAATAAACCTACGACCTGCACTGTTAACTTATCTCCTTAAACCTGAACTACCCTGCAGTTTAGACCAGGAATTACCTGTAAACTACACCACAACTTAATTGCTGCTGACACAATAGTTGTGACCACCAATGGCTTACCCACAAGTTCTCCTGTGACCGCTCAGCAGGTCCAGACAGATCTGGTGATGACACACAGTAAACGTTGCTGCAAAACAGCAAACAATGATTACGTTACCAACAAATTGTCTTGTGTTCTGATCGTTTGTAACTTAACGAATTTACAATCATAACATTTCAAGACAATATAATGTTGTCTCGTTGTGTAGTTGCTCTATACCGTATCAATAGTCTCTGTGCGTGAAATATGGTTACCAACTGACGTGTTGCTGTAGATTTCATGATCCCAGCCAACGCTTCTGAAGGGAAAAGGCCGAGGTTCTCTGGAGGGATCGACCGGCTTAGTATATTTGTTCGGGTAACCACTTGGAAGCGCGAAGGTGTTAAGGACGTATCATATAATCCCGTATACTCATGTACGAAATACAGCTGCACGAGATTCGGCAGCGGATTGCGTCTCGATGGTTACTTACGTAGGTATGTGAGCCGGTCGTTCAGAAAGAAATGGCAAACTACTGAACGTTAAACTTGCCAAGACATCAACAGCAGCTGAAAAATGATGGTATTGACTGCAATGTCCTGTAAACGGATATGCGCGGGAGAAAAAAAACACTTGGAACCCGCAGTATGCGGGGTGGTTTCAAGTAGACACTACTATGTGCAGGGATTCAGAGATACCATACCCAAGAATGGGGGTAACTGTAAGTTTGTCGTTGAATGGTTACAAATATACTCGTAAACATGCAATGGTTAATTGAAGATTATCGCATGTTATGAATGGCTGCAGGAGATATGTACAGCGGGAATGCTCAGTATCATAAGCGCTTGAATATTAGTGAATTATTACAATTGTATAATTGAATGACAGAGACAGACTTCATCATCCACCTGATGACTCATCGTATATGTTCAATAAATGGCATATAATGAAGCCTTATCGATGGATTGTTCTGTGACTGCTGTGTTGAACATTATCGTTGGACGGTCTGAGTTGGAGATCTTTCATGTTTGATTATTGGTGGCCACATGTTTCTTATAAACGCTTGGACACTTGGTCGTGGACAGGCACACCACAACAAGATTGTTTAAATAGTTTCTCATAACACTGCGCCATCTGATAGTTTCACCTCGGAAGATGGATGGGTTAAGAGGTGCAACATTCGCCTCTAGTTAGAGAAGCTAAGTCGTGAATCAATGTGTTGATTATTTTAAATACGAGCTCGAGAATATTTCAAACCGACGAACCACATTCGCTGATCAGAGTGTGGTGATTGAGGCGCCTAGCCTGTTAGGATAAAGGCAATAAACTGAAACGATCCTGCATACACTGTACACATCATACATCCCTCGGCAGTTGGGTATCGAACAAGTAGGCATGACTCACTGCTGCTCTGGCAACATGTTTCAGAATTAGTAACACAAAAAAAATAATAAAATCAAACACCTACCACCGAAAAGAAGTTGTTAAGTGTATGATACTGTAACACACGTTCCATTTCTTGCAGATTGTGGATTAGAAAACCCCACATCTCAAAGGCTTCTTCGGAAACTTTTCTAGAAACCTTGGAGATGTGGTTTTTTAAAAGAATACTGAAAATTAACTGGACAGCCAAAATGATCAGTCTGGGCATTTTGAAGGAGGATAATTCGCATAGACAACTTACCACAAACATCTGACAAGGGCAGTCATCATTTTTTGGCCACATTATGAGAAGACAAACCTGGAATATGTTGTGACAATTGGAAAGATATGTGGAAAGAGAGATAGAGGGAGACAGTGAGAGAAAATTCTTGACATCTGGAAAGAATTGTGGAAAGGGAGAAAGAAGACGACAATAAGAGTAGATGTCGGAAGTCTTGTATCATATCACGGAAGGGGGTCAGCACACGAATTTGACATGCCGTTGGAAATTACAAGACGCGGGGAATTATGCTCACCCACGTTAGTCGGCAATGCACTTGATGATGATACCTCCCCAAAAGCCTTCTCTTTAACATGGTATCTATCACATTCAGTGCGAACCTATCAGAGACGAAGCCACCTTAATATCACGGGTGAAGACGTCTTAATTCCTAATCCACCAATACAGGACAGAATAGAACATCTTAGCATAGTACACAGTCGAATTACACTCATGTGGTTTATTTGTAAAACACGTGACATGTTTACCATAACTATGAATGAAATGTTGGGAACATGAACCCATACCTCCATGACAGTTCTCCTCCTGGAATTCGGCGGCATTCTGTATGTGGTTCTGTGCCTGCTCATGGGTGTTCTCCGTGCAGGCAGGGTTTTGTAAGGCTCGTCTCACTGCACACGTGATGAACTCTCTCGAGGAACTGTCAGGTGAAAGATGAAAATTCTTCAGTATATAGTTTATTCATATTTACATAGCGTCTTTGAGGCATAGCACCAGTACACTCATCTACTACAGTGGATCTCATAGTTTGAGTTGCCATGAACTATTCACCAGTACACTCATCTACTACAGTGGATCTCATAGTTTGAGTTGCCATGAACTATTCAATGTTGTCAATTTGAAAAATCGTTATAGATATATATGTTCCTAATGTTACAAATGTCCCTTGGCGAGCAGCTGTTAAGAACACACCACACTGTGTAGATATGATTACACTGAGAACTGGGCGCCCAGTCATCCCTTCAGGTAGCGGACGAAGAACGCAGACGTCGAACCCTCGTCCGACTTCCCTGATGACATTATCGGCGCAACTTCATTCCGACTCCAGCAACGCGCCCGTGATGTTTCTGTCAACGAACAATGGTTAACACTAAAATAAAGGGAACAGCAGGTTAAATACACAATGAATGAATCATCAAACAACGAGAAGTAGATTGTGAGATTTACCACAACACTATTACAAGAAACAAAATAGATGTTGTGGCTAAAGCCTTCGTCGGGGCAGAATAAACAAACACAAACCAACATGGCCATCAGTGGATTGTTATCAACCGGACGTGTGGTTATCCACTGATAGTCATCTAATGCGTTAATCGTGTAAGTCGTATTCACCCATAACAAGGATACAGATAAGTAACCTTTATATTTTATATTATGTGTCGGTTTGTGTTTGTTTATTCTGTACTGACAAAGACTTTCGCCGCAACTTCTATTGTGTTTCTTGTAATCATGTTCTATCAACGAACATAAAATATAAGACAGTAAAAACAACATCAGATGAAACAAAGAAATATTATTTTATCTGTTTTATTGTTTCGTTTTTCTTGTTCGTTGATGAAGACTTCGAACGAATTGTTCGCCTATAACTGTGCGTATTTTTCTATTTGCCAAGCTTCTTAATCATATTTTGCGTTTCTATAAGAATTGTTCTGCTCAGGAAAATGGCAGACGGCTGTTTGCTAAGCTTGCGGGTTTTGCCTTATGCAGTAATATGTGTGCAACTACTTGTTTTCTAGTGATTGCCGTTTCCATCGACAAACAGTAATTTTAGTGGCGGACTGTTGAGTTGGCATTCTGGCAGCGGCCTTATGCATGTATGCTAGTGTGTGTTATTTGTTTGTAGGTACTGCTGTCTGTTCCACTTTACTCATGGGACAACGAGGAGCATTTTTGTGCGATGTTCACTGGCACAGGAACCGAGCATTATAGGGTGACACTGTGTCGAGAAGCTGGAACCGTAACTAACGACTAACGTTCTGTAACGTTCCGGTTTAACAGTTTGCATTTTCTTCTTCAGTAATTCTTGAATGGTGACGTTTCGCCCGCGTATGTTGTTAGAGAACAAATGTATGCTTTTAAAATGTGTACTTGGATCTATCGTGTATGCAAATGTATTACTGACATCAATACGACAACAAAAACAACAACAACAACAACAACAACAAAAGAAAAGTTACATCGCGCAACGGTACATTCTCAAAACACACTACAAGCTCACACAAGTGACCGTTAAAATACACTATAGCCTACCCACAAAATACTCCAAAATCACCCCACAAGATAATCGACCACTCACAAGCAACACCACAAGCAACACACAAAATACACTACAACCAACTTACAAGATACATAACCTCTCACACGATACACCACAACCAACACACAAACTACACAACAACCAACTCACAATATACACAACCTCTCACAAGATACACCACAATCTACTCAAAATATACATCACAATCATCTCACAAGATACACCACAACCAACTCGCAAGATAATCGACCTCTCATAAGATACTCTACAACCAACACACAAAATACAACACAGCCAACTCCCAAGATATATCACAAAACACTCACCACATACACAACAAGCAACTCACAAGATACACCACAAGCATCTCACCAGATACACAACCTTTCACAAGATACACAACCAACTTACAAGATACACAACCTCTCACAATTTACAAAACAAACTCACAAGACACACCACAACCAACTCATAAGACACACCACAACCAATTCACAAGACACACCACAACCAATTCACAAGACACACCACAACCAACTCACAAGACACATCGTAATCAACTCACCAGACACACCACAACCAACTCACAAGACACACCAAAAACAACTCACCAGATAGACCACAACCAATTCACAACACACACACACATCGACCTACCTGCAAGAAATTGGCCTTTTCAAAATGTTGAGACAGCGCTGGAAGTCGCAGCGCTGAGCCCCTGACAAACATGCTGACATGGCCACTGTTAAGACAGTTCAGATAAACTAGGTCATTCACAAACTTGCTGAACACCCGTTTACACTTAGTACATTAGCAGGTATCCATCAACACTCACAGAAGTAAAGCGCACAAGTGGAACCACTAGAAAACATAATTTACACCTACTGACTATTTGTAAAGTCTCACTACACTTTGTATGTAGAACAAATGTGAAATATGAAGTACATGATGTCATAAAACAATGTGCTCCACAGTGTATCGGGAAGCAGCGAATAATTGTCGTCTGCTGGAGTAATTCTTTGCACTCCAAACAGAATGGTGTTATTAACGGAAGGCAGATTTTTTTTTATTAATTTGTTCTACAATAAAAGTGTAGTGTGACTTTACAAACACCAAGTACAACAAAACAAACAAATCCCAAACCAGATTGATTGATTGATTGATTGATTGATTGATTGATTGATTTAGGAACCGATATCACAGCATTCGGGACATTCCCATAAGCGCTCCGTCCCCATCCTCAGCAGCCAGCGAAGAGTTCCAACACTAATAGTTCCAGTAGCAATCTGATTATATGTCCGTCTCGCCTTTCCTCTGAGCGTCGATCGTCGGCCAGATCCCCTCGTGACTCCTCGCTGCCTCATTCTTACCAGACTATGGTATCCCAAACCAGAGAAAGGGTATAGGTCTGTCATTGTCAGAACGTTCAGATGTTGTAGGCTTGTATGCACTGAGGTGACCGGTCTTTGCCTCTCTTAGTTTACGGCAAGCGCGGGCGCCGAACTCTCGTCCGCCCCAACTCTATATATTATCAGCGTAACCACTGAACGAAGACACTAATGCTCCAGATATGTACAGCTGTAAGCATACCGGCATTTGTATGATCTAATATATGTTTGATTTCTTCTCTTCTATGAGTGCCAATCAACATTTGTAGATTATATTCTCCTATTATTTTGATAGGGTCAAGCTCTCCCAGGTAGATGGCATCAATGTCTCTCAGGTAGATGGTATCAAGGTCTCCCAGGTAGCTGGTATAGCTAGTAGGTATGCTAAACATAACTACGAAGATGAGTACTCACCAACACATAGACATAAATACGCAACTGGTAGTGTTGGGACTCTTCGCCGGCTGTCGAGGATGGGGACTGAGCGCGAATGAAAATGTTCCGAGTGTTGTAATGTGGGTTCATGATTCAACTTAGTTTAACTCAGCTCAACTCAGTTTAACTCAGCTCAACTCAGTTTAACTCAGCTCAACTCAGTTTAACTCAGTTTAACTCAGCTCAACTCAGTTAACTCAGTTTAACTCAGCTGAACTCAGTTTAACTCAGTTTAACTCAGCTCAACTCAGTTTAACTCAGCTCAACTCAACTCAGTTAACTCAGCTCAACTCAGTTTAACTCAGTTCATCTCAGTTTAACTCAGCTCAACTCAGTTTAACTCAGCTCAACTCAGTTTAACTCAGCTCAAAATCAGACATAAATACGAGTACACCAGAAGGGGAGTGTGTTTATCGCTACTCCTTTACAACTTGTCAACACAAACAATTTGCCAGTAAGTTGCAGAGATACCTGCACAGAACATCAGCTGCAGAATAATACACAGTAGATATGCAGATTTACAGGGATCCAGGTAGCGCAGTGGCTAGAGAGGTTGCCTGCTAGCTGGCCATTTGTGTTTGAATCCTCATCGAATCTAATTACTTTTCACTAATGCAGGTGCAAGACAAAGTTTGGCTCCCCAAGGCAGGTGTGTGTCCTCACACAAAGCTTGGCTCCCCAAAACAAGTGTATGTCCTCACACAAAGTTTTGCTTCCCAAGGCAGGTGTTTTTTTTTGGTGTCCTCACACAAAGCTTGGTTCCCCAAAACAGGTGTGTGTCCTCACACAAAGTTTTGCTCCCCAAGGCAGGTGTGTGTGTCCTCACACAAAGCTTGGTTCCCCAAAACAGGTGTGTGTCCTCACACAAAGATTGACTACCCAAGACAGGTGTGTGTCCTCACACAAAGATTGACTCCCCAAGACAGGTGTATGTCCTCACACAAAGTTTGACTCCCCAAGACAGGTGTGTGTCCTCACACAGTTTGGCTCCCCATGACAGGTGTGTGTCCTCACACAAAGATTGACTCCCCAAGACAGGTGTGTGTCCTCACACAAAGATTGACTCCCCAAGACAGGTGTGTGTTCTCACACAGTTTGGCTCCCCATGACAGGTATGTGTCCTCACACAAAGATTGACTCCGCAAGACAGGTGTGTGTCCTCACACAAAGTTTGGCTCCCCAAGACAGGTGTGTATCCTCACACAAAATTTGGCTCCCTAAGACAGGTGTGTATCCTCACACAAAATTTGGCTCCCTAAGACAGGTGTGTATCCTCACACAAAATTTGGCTCCCTAAGACAGGTGTGTGTCCTCACATAATCCTGGGGTAATAAATCCGATGCCTAGGCTTCTCACACAAAGGCCAACAACTCGGAGAAACCTGTGTCGACGTTCACAGACAGAGGTAAATGGACATGACCGGACTCATAGGCAATGTGCAATCTAATGCTCATAAACAGACAACCTAACCATGGAAGAATATTTATAGAATGTCTGTTTCTGGTATATACCTATTTGCATTCTCTCCTCACCCCCCCCCCCCCCCACCTTTTTTTCATGTTGCAGAGTTCGCGTACTGTGCCGTAACTTCCCATTGTGGTCATGGGGCTAACGAGACTAACACTCTCATGGAGATATCTGTTCGCAGTTAAAGCGACCATAAACCACAAACAAAATATTATACCTGCAGTTAAAGTGATCATAAACCACAAACAAAATATTATACCTGCAAGAACAACAATCAGGCGTAACCGCCTAGTGCTGCTTCTCATTGTCTGGCTGTGCAGCAGCTGTGGCTGTGATTGCTCAGCAGATGTGGCTGTGATTGTGCAGCAGATGTAGTTGTGGTTGTAGAACAGCTGTGGTTGTGGTTGTGCAACAGCTGTAGCTGTGGTTGTGCAGCAGATGTGGCTGTGGTTGTCGCAGCTGGGGTTCTACAAGCAACGGTAGCTGGTGCTGTCGATGTTGGTCTTGCTGCCCTAAGTTCTGTGAAGATGTTAGGAAGAAGGATGTTTGTACATGTGCTCAACAAGATAGCCAGCCCGATCGCGCTACAGAAGCCAAGTGCGATGATTTTTATGTTATATTATCACGACCAACATCCCCGCGCATTGAGTATTTCCTTGCGTGCTTGTCCTCCAATGCAACAGCCATCTCAAAGTAACTCTCCTTACTGTTCTCATATGGTAAGTTAGTTAGTTGCGATTCCAACTTCACGGCAAAGGGCCACCCCATATGTTTCGTTCCTATGCCAGTGAATATCACACAAAATGCGACTCACTGCCCCATGTGAAAAGTAGAACAGATGGGTGTTTGGACAAACCAACAGCCTGCACATCTATACTATGCATAATGCCGCTGCCAGAATGCCAACACAGAAGTCTGCCACGAAAAGTACAGTTCGTCATCGTTGGAAGCGGCAGTCACTAGAAAACCACCAGCCACACATTACTGCTTAAGGCAACACAATTAGTTCAGCGTCCGGCCGGCAACCACTTTTCGGAACATACAGCTCACGATAAAAACAACCGCGGGCAAACGTAAAATCACTCCACGCAAAATGCAACGCACTCAACTCAGTAGCAGGACGACAGAATCATGCACTACCGGTCCAACATGAGGAAAATGCGTAAGCAAACCGTAGTCACGAGCATATACACTTCAGAAGCCTTAACAGCTCAGCCGGCTATCCTCCGTGTTGGATACCGGAAGTTTGTTCCTATGAGGAGTTGGTTGTAATGTCTGCTCTCTCGCATACTAAAATACGGCATTTACATGCTTGGTCAAGCTTAACTCTCAGTTCGTCCGAAATGAAAACCATGCGTTGATGATGATCACCAATGATGTTAATTATTATGATAATTATGACCAAACAAAAATGATAATGATTATTATTTTTCGTTCACTTCATCGCTTTGAACTCAAGGGTAGTCTACAATTAACTAATTTTATGTGTGAGCTAGCTTTCCCTATTACTAGTGTCCCTCGCCATCAGGCGAATCCACTACGATTTTCTCACGTTCTTCTAATATACGTCCTCTAGTCAAGGACGAGAAGGCAACGTTTAAGTCCATCTGACCGGTGTAGGGATAGAACCCACTATCTCGCCATCAGCGCATCGGGAGCTTAAAAGCAAACATCTTAAATATTCGGCCACGTGACATTTATGGCAATGATGATGTTGATGATTTCACAGGTCAGAATTTGATTTTGATGCTTTCACAAGGTCCGAATTTGATTGTGGTGATTTCGCAAGGTTAGAATTTGATTTTTATGCTTTTACAATGTTGAAATTTGATTTTGATTTCACAAGGTAAGAATTTGATTTTGAAAATTTCACAAGGTCAGAATTTGATTTTGTTGATTTAACAAGATCATATTACCGCGAGCTGGACTGTACATGTGATATAGAAAGCCACCGAGCACTGGGTCCACAGTGGAACGATCGAACGAACGAACAAACTTTATTTTCAAAGGGTTAAGAATTGGGTACGCAGGCCCGTCCAACATTCTGCCCTTCTATCACTCTTTTTCATACATTATTTCTTCTTCTTCTTCTTCGTTTATCCGGAGTTTTTTTCCGTACGTGATTGCTCTGTGCCTGTTTACAGCAGAGCTGCGTTCTTGGGCCGTTAGGCCGACACGTCCGACTTCTGCGGAGCTTAGACATTATTTCATTCACACATCATTCAAGGCTAACGGAGAACAACAACAATATAAAAGGCAGAGGCAAACCAAGAGAAATGATGCTGGATGGATTGCGACGGTGGCATGGAGGAATATCATCGGTAGAGTTGATCCAGAACACCAAAGACCGAGATCTGTGGCGAGCCATGAACGGCTACGCCAGCTGGCAGGGCACTTGATGATGATGATGATGATGATGATGATGATGATGATGATGATGATGATGATGATGATGATGATGATGATGATGATGATGATGATGATGATGATGATGATGATGATTTATATCTCCAGTATCATGTATTGTGTATCATTAAAAAAATCATGTATTGTGTTCAGCAGTCTGGTGACTTGATCTATTCCATATTTTTCAAAAGCATTAATGAGTGGCGGGCAAAAAGAAAATCTTAACCTGCACAGTTCGCGGCGACTGCACTAGCCAGGCGGTCTTAATTCCTCAGGCTCAAAATCCCCCTGCCATACACCGCAAGGTACTATATTGGCAGTAAATGACAATTTTGACAGTTATGACTACATCGAAGAAAGATTCATGTGTTCTTTACTTTTTCAGAAAATATTCACCCAACAAAACAGTTTTAAGTTTTCATTTGAAGCCCTCTTGTATATCCCCCAGGAATCAATTTATGTCAGCCGCCACTGAGATTTGTGTTTAATGCATTGATGAAAGTATCTGCCAGATTACAATGTGATCAAATGACGACTTTGTTATGTTTACATTCTTCCAAGCTACGTCGTAACGCTTTTGACCTAAACAGCAGTCTCTTGGCAACGGTAAACAAATAACTGCGTGGTAGAATATAAGAAACATACAACACATGGTATAAAATGAGAAACATACAACACATTGTAAAAAATTAAAAGCACACAGCACATGGTAGAAAATGAGAAAAATACTAAATATGATAGAAAATGAGAAACATACAACATATTGTAGAAAATGACAAACATACAACACATTATAGAAGATGAGAAACAAACAGCACATGGTAGAAAACGAGATACATACAGCACGTGGTAGAAAATGAGAAACATACAACACCTGGTGGAAAATTAGAAAAATTCAACACATGGTTGAAAATAAGAAACATATAACACGTGATTGAAAATGAGACACATACAACAGGTGGTAAAGAATGAGAAACATACAACATATAGTAGATAATCAGAAACATAAATCACGTGGTAGAAAATGAGAAACATTCAATACTTGGTAGAAAATTAGAAGCATTCAACAAGTGGTCGAAAAATATAAAAATTCAAAACGTGGTTTTAAAAAATGAGAAATGTACAACATATAGTAGAAAATAAGAAACACACAACATGTGGTAGAGAATGAGAAACATATGGTAGAGAATAAGATACATACAACACGTGGTTGAAAATGAGAAACATATAACACATGGTAGAAAGTGAATAATATACACAACATGGTAGACAATAAGAAACGTACAAAACATAGTAGAAAATGATAAACATACAACACATGGTAGAAGATAAAAATACACAACTAAGGTAGACAATGAGAAAATACAATACATGGTAGGAATATAGAAACATACAAAACGTGGTAGAATATGAGTAATATTCAACAGGTGGTAGAAAATGAGTAACATAAAACACTGGTAAACTATGAGAAACATACAACATATGGTGGAAAATGAGAAATATACAACATTTGTAGAAAAATAGAAGCATACAACACATGGTAGGAAATGAGCAACATACAACGTTTGAAATAAAATGAGAAACATACAACACGTGGTAGAAAATTAGAAACATACAAAACAAGGTTGAAATTTGAAACATACAACACGTGATGGAGAATAGGAAATATAAAACACATAGTAGATAATCAGAAACATACAAAGCATGAACGAACGAACGAACAAATTTTATTTTCAAAGGGTCACAAATTAGGCATGCAGACCCGTCTTACATTCGGCCTTTCCCATCACTCATCTTTCGTTCATCAATAGTGCATGATACATTCAGATAGGAAAAAACAACATTGTCAAACGAATGTTGTATACATTAAAAATTTAAATGTTTGCATATCCTTTACAGGACATTGCTGTCAACATCAGCATCTTTCAGCTGATTGTTGATTTCTTGGCAAGATTACGCTCAGTAGTATGCCATTGCTTTCTGAGCGGCCGACTTACATACCCCGTAAGTTACCGACGCGATTCGAACCACTGCTGATTCTCACCGTCGTCACGTTACTTACGAGAGTAAACGAGATTACGGAGAAAAGTCGCTAACCTCTAGGCCAGGAATCCGGCATTGTATACGTAAATAATGCATATTACCATTACCATGAGATGAAATTAGAAAAACACAACGCGTGGTAGAAATTGAGAAACATTAAATACAGGGTCAAAAATGTGAAATATTACAACTATGGTAGAAAATGAGAAACATACAACACATAGTAGAAAATAATAAACGTACGACGCACTGTAGATAATAATGAGAAACATACAACACATGACACTTAATGAGAAATATGCAATACGTTGCAGAGAATGAGATGTCGAATATATTTGGCATAGAAAGAGAAAAATACAATACATGGTATAGAATGTAAAACAGACAATACATGACATTGAATGAGGAACATACAACATGTTAAAGTGACTGTGAAAACGACAATGCACTGCATAGAATGAGAAATATACACACATTGTAGAGAATGAGAAACATACAACACATGGTAGTCAATGAGAGACACAACAATGGCAGAAAATGGCAAACATACAACTCATTATAAAATATGAGAAACATACAACACAGAAGAAAATATACGAGAAATACACAACACATGGAAGAAAATGAGGAGCATATACCAATGGAAGAAAAAGAAAAAAATACAAAACGTGGTAGAAAATGAGACACATACAATACATGGTGGAGAATGAGAAACATACAACACATGGTAGAGAATAAGAAACATACAACACATGGTAGAGAATGAGAAACATACAACACATGGTAGAGAATGAGAAACATACAACACATGGTAGAGAATGAGAAACATACAACACATGGTAGAGAATGAGAAACATACAACACATGGTAGAGAATGAGAAACATACAACACATGGTAGAGAATGAGAAACATACAACACATGGTAGAGAATGAGACACATACAACACATGGTAGAGAATGAGACACATACAACACATGGTAGAGAATGAGAAACATACAACACATGGTAGAGAATGAGAAACATACAACACATGGTAGAGAATGAGAAACATACAACACATGGTAGAGAATGAGAAACATACAACACATGGTAGAGAATGAGAAACATACAACACATGGTAGAGAATGAGAACATACAACACATGGTAGAGAATGAGAAACATACAACACATGGTAGAGAATGAGAAACATACAACACATGGTAGAGAATGAGAAACATACAACACATGGTAGAGAATGAGACACATACAACACATGGTAGAGAATGAGACACATACAACACATGGTAGAGAATGAGACACATACAACACATGGTAGAGAATGAGACACATACAACACATGGTAGAGAATGAGAAACATACAACACATGGTAGAGAATGAGAAACATACAACACATGGTAGAGAATGAGAAACATACACCACATGGTAGAGAATGAGACACATACAACACATGGTAGAGAATGAGACACATACAACACATGGTAGAGAATGAGAAACATACAACACATGGTAGAGAATGAGAAACATACAACACATGGTAGAGAATGAGAAACATACAACACATGGTAGAGAATGAGACACATACAACACATGGTAGAGAATGAGAAACATACAGCACATGGTAGAGAATGAGACACATACAGCACATGGTAGAGAATGAGACACATACAGCACATGGTAGAGAATGAGACACATACAGCACATGGTAGAGAATGAGACACATACAGCACATGGTAGAGAATGAGACACATACAGCACATGGTAGAGAATGAGACACATACAAGCACATGGTAGAGAATGAGACACATACAAGCACATGGTAGAGAATGAGAAACATACAAGCACATGGTAGAGAATGAGACACATACAACACATGGTAGAGAATGAGACACATACAAGCACATGGTAGAGAATGAGACACATACAACACATGGTAGAGAATGAGACACATACAACACATGGTAGAGAATGAGACACATACAACACATGGTAGAGAATGAGACACATACAACACATGGTAGAGAATGAGACACATACAACACATGGTAGAGAATGAGACACATACAACACATGGTAGAGAATGAGACACATACAACACATGGTAGAGAATGAGACACATACAACACATGGTAGAGAATGAGACACATACAACACATGGTAGAGAATGAGACACATACAACACATGGTAGAGAATGAGACACATACAACACATGGTAGAGAATGAGACACATACAACACATGGTAGAGAATGAGACACATACAAGCACATGGTAGAGAATGAGACACATACAACACATGGTAGAGAATGAGACACATACAACACATGGTAGAGAATGAGACACATACAACACATGGTAGAGAATGAGACACATACAAGCACATGGTAGAGAATGAGACACATACAACACATGGTAGAGAATTAGAATACATACAACACATGTGATAGAGAATGAGTTAAGCATACAGCACATGGTAGAGAATGAGACACATACAGCACATGGTAGAGAATGAGACACATACAACACATGGTAGAAAATTAGATACATAAAACACATGTGATAGAGAATGAGACACATACAGCACATGGTAGAGAATGAGACACATACAGCACATGGTAGAGAATGAGACGCATACAGCACATGGTAGAGAATGAGACACATACAGCACATGGTAGAGAATGAGACACATACAGAACATGGTAGAGAATGAGACACATACAGCACATTGTAGATAAACAGAAACATACAACACGTAAAAGAGAATGAGCAAAATACAACAAGAGTTAGAAAATAAGACACATACAATATATGGTATAAAATGTTAAACATAAAACACGTGATAGAAAATGAGCAACATTCAACACGTGGGAGAAAATGAAAAAAGTACAACACATAGTAGAAAAAAGAAACACACAACATGTGGTAGAGAATGATAAATATACAAAATATGCCATGGTAGAGAATGAGATACATACAACACGTGGTTGAGATTGAGAAACACATAACACATGGTAGATAATCAGGGATATACAACACATGACATAGAATGAATAACATACTATACGTTTAAGTGAATGAGAAACAGACAACGCAAGGCATAGAAGCTGTGAGGAAAGCTTTATGTGATATTCACTGGCACAGGAACGACCCGTTGCTGTGATGTTGGAACCGCGACTGGACTGAACTGAACTGAACATGGTAGAAATTGAAAAACATACATCATGGGGTAGAAAATGAGAAAAATACAACACATACAAAACAAATATAAACCACCTAGTAGATAATCAGAAAAATACAACGCATGAACGACCGAACGATCGATCGAACGAACGAACGAATGAACTTTATTTTCAAATGGTCACAAATTAGGCTCTAACATTCGGCCTTTCCAGTCACTCATCTTTATTTCATCAATAGTGCATGATAAATTCACAAAGGGGGGAAAAAAAACATTGTCATATGAATTTTGTATACATAAACAATGCATTTCACCAATACCATGAGGTGAAATGAGAAACATACAACACATGGTAGAAAATAAGAAACATTAAATACATGGTAAGAAAATGAGAAATATTAGACACGTGGTAGAAAATGAGAAACATTCAAAACGTTGTTGAAAATTATAAAAAATACAAAACGATTTAGAAAATAAGAAACATACAACACATAGTAGAACATTAGAAACATACAACACATATTGGAAAATGAGAAACATACAACACGTGGTAAAGAATGAGAAACATACAACACGTGGTAGATAACACACAACACATGACACTGAATGAGAAACATGCAATACATTTCAGAGAGTGAGAAACAGAATACACTTGGCATAGAATGAAGAACATACAATACGAGGTATAAAAATGTTAAACAGACAATATATAACATTGAATGAGGAAAATAGATTACGATATAGTGAATGAGAAACAGAAAACAGCACTGCATAGAATGATAATTATACAACACATGATAGAGAATGAGAAACATACAATAGATGATAGTAAATGATAAACAGACAACACGTAAATATTGAAAAACATACAATAGACACTGAGATATATAAACCACATGTGATTTGAGAAAGAGGAGTACGCTTCACATGGTAGAGAATGAGACACATTCAAGACATGGTACAGGATGAGAAACGTCCCCATAGCAGAAGGAGAAACATACAACTCATGCTAGATAATGAAAACCACACAACACGTAGTAGAGAATAAGACAGTACAAAACGTGGTAGAAAATGAGAAACATGCAACACATGGTAGAAAATCAGAAACATACAACACATGACATTCAATGAGAAGCATACAATACGTTTAGAGAATGAGAAATATACACCACATTGTAGATAATCAGTCACATAAAACACATGAGACAGATTGAGAAACATATAAATCGTGGTAGAAATTAGAAACATTCAATACATGGTAGAACATGAGACATATTTATCATATGGTAGAACAATTTTTTTTTTAAATCAGCAAGTGTTAGAAAATAAGAAACATACAACACATAGTAGAGAATGAGAAATATACGATACATGGTAGAGAATGTGGCAATACAACACATGGCAGAGAAAGAAAAACATACAACATATGGTATATAATCAGAAACATACAACACATAGTAGAGAATGAGAAATATACGATACATGGTAGAGAATGTGGCAATACAACACATGGCAGAGAAAGAAAACATACAACATATGGTATATAATCAGAAACATACAACACATAGTAGAGAATGAGAAATATACGATACATGGTAGAGAATGTGGCAATACAACACATGGCAGAGAAAGAAAACATACAAATCATGGTATATAATCAGAAACATACAACACATGACATTGAGTGAGAAACATATAATATATTTCAGAGAAAGAGAAATAGACAACACAAGACATAGAATGAGAAGCATACAATACATGGTATAGAATGTTAAACAGACAATACATGACACTGAATGAGGAACATACAATACCTTAAAGTAAATGAGAAAGAGACAACGCACTGCATAGAATGAGAAACATAGAACACATGGTAGAGAATGAGAAACATACAACCATGGCAGAAAATGACAAACATACAACAATGGCAGAAAATGACAAACATACGATACATTCTGGAATCTGAGAAACTTACAATACATAGTAGAAAATGAGAAACAAACAACATATTGTAGAATATCAGAAGGAAACAAGACATTGTAGAAAATGAGAGACATATAACAATGTAAGAAAACGAAAAACATACAACACATGGTAGAAACTGAGAAACATGCAACATATGGTAGAAAATGAGACAAATACAAAACATGGTAGAAAATGAGAAACATACATCACATGCTTGGCAATAGAAACATACAACACATTGTAGAAACTTATAAACATACAACATATGGTAGAAAATGAGATACAAAAAAAAAAACACACACACATGCCAAAAA
>JACEFZ010013713.1:0-87098 GCA_014155875.1 Cepaea nemoralis
GATTGCCCAACGACCCCCTGCTTCATTTGAGGACAAGCTCTATGGAGATATCAACAAGCTCAAGTTGACCGCAGCTTACTTTAACTACATACAGGTTGACATTTAAAGGTGCATGAAGACCCAGAGGCATGAAATGGAATATTGCTTGGATAGCAAATCCATTATGTGGAAAGTCCAAATCGAAAGCTCGCTGTGTGGGCTTCATAAAAGGTGGAAAAGTGTCCTAGTGGCACGAAATGGAATATTGCTTGGATAGCAAATCCGTTACGTGGAAAGTCCGAATCAAAAGCCCATTGTGTGGGCTTCATAAAAGGTGGAAAAGTGTCCTAGTGGCATGAAATGGAATATTGCTTGGATAGCAAATCCATTACGTGGAAAGTCCGTATCTAAAGCCCACTGTGTGGACTTCATAAAAGGTGGAAAAGTGTCCTAGTGGCACGAAATGGAATATTGCTTGGATAGCAAATCCATTACATGGAAAGTCCGAATCGAAAGCTCACTGTGTGGATGTCATCTGCAGACTGCATACTTCTGGTTTCCGGAAGAACAGCCTATGGTGAACGGAAGGCCCAATATACGGAAGTGAGGCTAAGCAGCCATGTGCAGGACGTGACGATTCCTTGGGTGAGCCCAGTACCAGAGCGCTATGTATCGGCTCTGCAATTATGGAAGCCTCCTTGGATGGCGGGGAATGCCCATGGTCTGCCCCTGCCTTCCCTTGAGGGCTGACCAGGATCTTTGGCTGTTCTATATGGACCAGCTGGGATGGGGGATAACACCACAACAGTGAGAGTCAAACGTCCTAAGAAACCCCCGGGAAGGTTAACCCGGTCAACAAATGCCCGCAGAAGTCGGATGTGTCGGCCTAACGGCGCAAGAACGCAGCTCTGCTGTAAACAGGCACAACGCAATCACATCCGAAAAAAACTCCGGATGAACGAAGAAGAAGAAGAAGAACACCATAATCATAAATACTCCATTCAAGGAAGCATAGCGGAGGTTCGAGACAGCCACAGGCTTCTCACAATCTGAGAAAGCTCAGCTCCAAGGCCAGACTGGCAAGCTGAAGAAGCAAGGCAAGGCACTTCTGGCACCGACACCAACTAGCGGCAACGAAAAACTACTGGCGGACATGAAGGAAATCCAGCACAGCATCCAGCAAAAGATGAAGCGCATGGCACAGATGAAAACGGAAAATGAAGAAATTCTACAAGCAATCGAGACAGAAAAAGAACTGCTAAGAAGTGAAAGGGATCTAACCGAAAACAAGCCATCTGAAGCCAAACCAATCATAAACCGCAAGCTAAAGCCATCAGTCCAACCACGATGTCCAAGAAACTCAAGGGGAAACCAGTATCCCGCCAGACATCTGAAGAAAGCCTGGAGGAGGAAATCGAGACATCATGGAGCATAGACGAAGACTTCGACGTAGACAAATGGTTGCCGTCGTTTCCATCGCCAAAGAAACCTAGCCCAAAATATCAAATAAAGAGTCCTTATAAGGACTGCGCCCAACCAAAACAGGCGAGCCAGGAGCCAACACTGACAAAAGGAACTGCAGAGGGAGACGGACACAAAGGAGAACCCGCTGGCCAATCCCTCATCTGACGTCACAAGCGTAAACGCTTCAAAATCGTAAAATCAACTTACACTGCACTTTGAACCACCACATCTATAACCGACGTCACTGAGGCTAGTTGAACGTGGTGGAAAGTTGTTGTTTTTTTTCCCTACTACTCGGAATCGGAATCAGAAACTGCTGCAGAGCATTCTTTCCTCTCTCCCGGTTCAGAAACCAATGGGTTTGCTGAGATACACAGTAGAATATGATCAGGACATGCATGATTCGGCACAAGATAAACATGCAATTAAGCTAAAGCTTTGTAAGGCTTTCTTCACAGATCTATTTTGTTAATTAATTTAAGGAATAAAGAAAGTTACCAACTTGAATAACGACGATTTACAGCCTGGCATATTTCGCTGCATCTGGTCAGGTGCATGTTGTAGAAATCACACGATGTAAACTAAGTTAATGACATAAATTCTTCAAGGTGAAATATACATCACAGTAATTTGAATTCATCATCATCATGTGCCATGCCGGTAAGCGTGGACGGCGTGTTCTGCTATCTCACACGATCACCAGAGTCGTGGATCAGTTCTGTGTTCTTGTCCCGACCATGCCATGTGGTCCAGGTATTTACTTCTCTGCCTTCCTCTTGTCCCCCCCCCCCCCCCCCCCATCTTGCCAATTGTCACCAAGTTCCCTAGTTTATTTCTTCTCATAACGTGCCAAAAAATGTGACAGTCTACGTCTAATTTCCCTAATAAGTTTACGGTTTTCATGTGACTCTTGTTGCACTTGCTCATAGGTTTTTATGTCTGTCCATGTTTTTCCTTCTTATTTTCCTCAGAAACCACATTCCAGTGAAATTAGATGGGTTTGTTTTTTTCATCTTACCTGCTCATTTCCACGTTTCACAAACATAAAAAATTCCACATTGACGCGAATAGGCCTTAGGTTCATACCAGAATATCAGCGTTGCCAGTAGTGGGTTGTGCTCAATATTTAAATCTCAAATCCGGAAACAACCAAATAAATCAAACATAAAAATGGGCAGGTTCCATGTAGCACTTCAACACTCTTTTTCTCGTTGCAACAGACATCATTTTATTGGTCAGGATGTTTTCCATTTGGCAATAATTTGAATTGCGAAGCAATAAATCGTGTAATCTATTGTTTGTCTTCAGTATTCAAAATCACTACGGGAAAGTAACAATTAAAATAACAATTTATTGGTTTAGTGGTAGAGTACTCGCCCGCCAAAAATACAGAGTTATATATCATATGAACTGAGCACATCAATAATAGTTCAGCTGAAACAATTATCACGCATAGTCACAAATATTGTTCGAATGTTGAACATCTGTTATCCCCACGGTAATTTCAAATTTAACACGAACTCTTCTGTTTGCATGAAATCATCTGCAACCACCTAATTGTTGACGCCTCACTACATCTGAGAAAATTCATAAATAAACAGATATGTATTTTTTTACCTCTCATAGAATTAGAAGAACAATGTAGAGACAAGAGGCCGCAATAGACAACAGAAAAGTTGAAAGCTATAGTTATCTACCAGGATTCGAACCTGTCACCTTCAAGTGACGACAACGCTTCGCTACAGGAACAAGTGTACGTCAATGTATGACCAACTCTTAAAAAAGGTGCCCTCAATAGCCAGGTCTATCATGCACATGAGCCCACAACTATTGAACCGACATCCCAGCACTCTGATCATTCCCATACGTGCTCCGTCCTCATCTTCACAGCCAGCGAAGAGTCTATTTGTCTTCCAAGAGTAAACCTACAAGTCAGCAGGTTTGTGTATCATTTCGTCTGGACTGTCCTACGATTGTCCGGCATAGCTCTTGGCGTCACTATAATACGCAAGCCTATATAGATACACAAAAGGGGGCATGGTGTAATGATACATATATATTCTACATGGCTAAGTCGATCCTAGGTTTATGGGGGTCGAAAACAATCCTATCGTTATTGGTATGCGACCCAGTGCTGCTGTGTCGTGACATCAGATCACTAAATGTGAATAGGCTTCTATCGATAAATAAATAGGGCACTAACTCATACACTATTTACATCTACATTGTTAAACAATGAATTGTTTCCCCTGTATCAATCTAAATACTGATTTAGATGTTTATGTATAATCAATGTTTATTGCATGAAATTGAAGTGGGAATAACTTTAGACGTATTCTTCTTCTTCTTCTTCTTCTTCTTCTTCTTCTTCTTCTTCTTCTTCTTCTTCTTCTTCTTCTTCTTCTTCTTCTTCTTCTTCTTCTTCTTCTTCTTCTTCTTCTTCTTCTTCTTCTTCTTCTTCTTCTTCTACAGTCCTTTGGATTCCTCTTGATGTGTGGACACTTGACAACACATGTCAAGCCTTGTGTAGGTCTGTCATGGTTGGTGGGTATCGGCTAAATTTTTATTCGGCCTGAGATAGCTAGTGACAGACCAACCCAACTTTGTCGCCTTTAACGAAAAGCTCAGTATGTCTATAATGTTATTATGTTTTCAGCTCCCTATTTTGGGCCCCGGTAACAAAACCTATCCTGAGAGAAGGTGACGATAAATGTTTTATTATTATTATTATTATTATTATTATTATTATTATTATTATTATTATTATTATTATTATTATTATTATTATTATTATTTTTATTATTATTATTTATGTTGTTTACTGAAATGTTGAAAGTTCTGCGGTATAACGGTGAATTTTGGATTATGCGGTATGGCAGTGAATCTCTGATCAGTTTATCAATCAATCAATCAATCATGTGCCATGCCGGAAAGCGTGGGCGGTCATGACTCGCCATTTCACTCGATCACCAGTGTCGTGGATCAGCTCAGTGTTCCTGTCTCGTCCATGCCATGTGGCCAAGCCATCCACGTATTTTCCTCTCGGTCTTCCTCTTGGTCTGTTCCCCTCGATCTTGCCAGTTGTCACTAAGTTCTCCAATCCATTTCTTCTCATAACATGTCCAAAAAATTTTGACTGTCTACGTCTAATTTCTCTAATCAGTTTACGATGTTCATTTGTCTCCTGTAGTACTTGGTCATTGGTTTTTCTGTCTGTCCATGATATTCTTTGCATTTTCCTCAGAAACCACATTTCTGCAGCCATCAAATGTTTTTCAGCTTGACTGCTCATTGTCCAAGTTTCACATCCATACAAAAGAACAGGCTCTATGTATCCCCTCAACACTCTTTTTCTCGTTTCAATTGACATCTTTTTATTGGTCAGAATGTTTTTCATCTTGCTAAAGGCTACTTTCGCCATGGCGATTCTTGTTCTAATTTCTTCAAGGCATCTCCCATCAGATGTTATGACTGTTCCAACATCAGTTTATAACGCAACCTTATTCCTTATTCGTGGATCGCATCCTCGCCACGATAGATTATCTATTAGATAGAACCAACACTCAGTGTCCCCGGTTGCCCTTGTTCCACATTCATGTGTATGGTAATGGCAGCCCGATTGTAAATACCCCTGTTGGAGTGTCAAGTGTTAGTCTAGGATGCCACATTTGAGGTAGGGTAGCCAATTCCTTTCTCAAATCAAATTCTTTAATATTCCTTTAAAATAAAATGTCCCGTAGCACAAGTGTGTATAATATTCGACAACTTGACATGAATAAGGGGAAGACCTAGAAGTAAATACCTGGATGGCTTGGCCACGTGGCATGGTCGAGACAGGAACACGGAGCTGATTCACGACTCTGGTGATCGAGTGAGATGGCAAAACATGACCGCCCACGCTTATCGGCATGGCACATGATGGATGATGGATGGATGGTATGAATCTGTTGAAGGTGACTGCTATGTTGGGGGCCGGGGCGGGGAGATTATGTATAAGGCAGAGGTGAAGATGCATATTAAATAAAATTGAGAAAGTATTAATAAATAGCCTACAACTTTAACTGCGAATGTAAAGTTCATAATTGTTGGCATAACTCAGTTATACCAGGTCACGATGGCACAAGTGTGTATAATATTCGACAGCTTGACATGAATAAGGGGAAGACCTAGAAGTAAATACCTGGATGGCTTGGTCACGTGGCATGGTCGAGACAGGAACACGGAGCTGATCCACGACTCTGGTGATCGAGTGAGGTCCCGTAGCACAAGTGTGTATAATATTCGACAGCTTGACATGAATAAGGGGAAGACCTAGAAGTAAATACCTGGATGGCTTGGCCACGTGGCATGGTCGAGACAGGAACACGGAGCTGATCCACGACTCTGGTGATCGAGTGAGATGGCAAAACATGACCGCCCACGCTTATCGGCATGGCACATGATGGATGATGGATGGATGGTATGAATCTGTTGAAGGTGACTGCTATGTTGGGGGTCGGGGCGGGGAGATTATGTATAAGGCAGAGGTGAAGATGCATATTAAATAAAATTGAGAAAGTATTAATAAATACAACTTTAACTGCGAATGTAAAGTTCATAATTGTTGGCATTACTCAGTTATACCAGGTCACGATGGCCGAGTGGTTAAGGCGTTGGACTCGAAATCCAATGGGATCTTCCCGCGCAGGTTCGAATCCTGCTCGTGACGAATTTTTTTTTTTTTTTAAAGTCCCACAATACACATTGTTTTAGTGAAGAATACATATACAAGCAAGTTAAAAAATCTCTACTTTGTTTTGTTTTGGTTATTATTTTGAGTTAAGACGTTAATCACTAACCACTACATCAATCACGCATGTATTGCCGTGTGTTGCACAACTAAAGATGGAAATGCAAAACTAAAGTTGGCATCATGATATAGTATATTATGTATTATTTTCAAAGAAATGAAATCATTATCATGTGCACTGCCTGGCGGCGCAGATGATGGTATTCCTACATGCCTATACGTTTTCTGGCGGCGCACTTGATAAATTCGCTTTACATGTCAATCTGCTGGTCCCTCAAACATTTTCTCCCTCTGTGACCTCTGACCGACCGGGAGACATGTATTTGAGATCGATATGCCCAAGCGTTCTTGTTTGGGATAACTTCTACTGAACGTTTTGTTTCATTGTGTTCTGATTATAAATTGTAAATATCACTTTTTATTCATCATCATCATCATCGTGTTCCATGCCGATTGGCTTGGGTGGTCATGATTCTCCACCTCACACGGTCACCGGTCTCGGTCGTTCACTTGTTTCAATTATCCATCCATCCATCATGTACCATGCCGATAAGCGTGGACGGTCATGTTCTGCCATCTCACTCGATCACCAGAGTCGTGGATCAGCTCCTTGTTCCTGTCTCGACTATGCCACGTTGCCAAGCCATCCAGGTATTTACTTCTCGGTCTTCCCCTTGGTCTCTTCCCTCCGATCTTGCCAGTCGTCACCAAGTTTTCAATTATGTCAATAAGTTATTGATCTTTCTGTCTTTTCCTGCCTCTTGTATCATCAAGTCTTGTCTGTGTTCTTGTCCCAGTTGTATAAATAAATTATTGATCTTTCTGTCTTCTCCTGTATCTTGTATCATCAAGTCTTGTCTGTGTTCTTATCCTAGTTATGTCGATAAGTTATTGATCTTTCTGTCTTTTCATGTCGTTTGTACCATCAAGTCTGGTCTCTGCACTTGTCCCTATTATGTCAGTTAGTTATTGATCTGTCTTCTCCTGTCTCTTGTATCATCAAGTCTTGTCTGTGTTCTTGTCCCAGTTGTATAAATAAATTATTGATCTTTCTGTCTTCTCCTGTATCTTGTATCATCAAGTCTTGTCTGTGTTCTTATCCTAGTTATGTCGATAAGTTATTGATCTTTCTGTCTTTTTCTGTCGTTTGTACCATCAAGTCTGGTCTCTGCACTTGTCCCTATTATGTCAGTTAGTTATTGATCTGTCTTCTCCTGTCTCTTGTACCATCAAGTCTGGTCTGAGTTCTTGTCCCAATTACGTCATGTGGTCATCCATATATTTCTCTCTCTCTCTCTCTCTCTCTCTCTCTCTCTCTCTCTCTCTCTCTCTCTCTCTCTCTCTCTCTCTCTCTCTCTCGCTCTCTCTCCGTATTCTCCTTACTCCTGTACCATCAAGTTTGCAAGTTCTCACTAAGTTGTCCAGTTTATTTCTTCTCATAACATGCTCAAAAAGAATCTTTGCTCTCAGCGTCTACTTTGTGTGATGAGTTCGTGGGTTTTATTTATTTATTTATTTATTTATTTATTTTTGTTACAGGACTGTTCCATTTTTTTTTTTTTTTTTGACGTATTGTTTCATTTTTTCCCCTAAGGACTGGTTCCTTTTGTTTGTATTTTAAGGACTGCTTCATGTGTGTTTTTTTTTCTTTTTTGGAGGGGTTGGGGGATTTCACAGACTGCTTAATTTGTTTTGTAAATGACTGTTTCATTTGTTGTTGTATTTGTTTGTTTGTTTGTTTGTTTGTTTGTTTGAAGGGATGTTTCTTTTTTTTTTTTTATGAAGGACAGTTTCATTCATGTTTCTGTTTATCCATTGTATTATTTTCACTTTATTACCACTCATTATCCTCTTTATAACTTTATAACCTCATTCATTAGCCTGAAACAGGCTAATGAAACTAGAACATTATATACAACAATAAGACAGAGACAAACATCTTTCTTCGGTCACGTGATGAGAAGAGAGGCATTGGAGAACATCGTAACAACTGGAAAGATCGAGGGGAAGAGAGGCAGAGGTAGACCAAGAGAAGTGATGCTGGATGGATTGAGACGGTGGCATGGAGGAATATCAGCACCAGAGTTGATCCAGAAAACCAAAGACCGAGATCTATGGAGAGCCATGAACGCCTACGCCAGCCGGCACGGCACTTGATGATGATGACCACTCATTAAAAATGTGGTGACAACTGGCAAGATTGAGGTGAAGAGAACAAGGAGAAGGCAGAGCAATAGAAATCTGGATGGCTTAGCCACGTGGTATGGTCGATACAAGAACACTGAGCTGATCCACGACTCTGGTGATAGAGTGAGATGGCAGGTGGGGATGATGTGTGTTTGTGAAGTGTTGTACCGTCACAGTTTATAGGAATTAGTGCAAGGAAGCCGTCTCCGTGGCGAAGGGCTTACTGACGCGATTCGTAATCCCGTATACCCGCGTTTGAAACACTGATGCGCGCGATTTGGCAGCAGACAGCGTTGCGTTGGTTACGCGTTGGTATAGGTGCCGGTCGTTCAGAAAGCAATCGCAAACTACTGAACATGAACTTGCCAAGAGATCACAATGGCAGAAGTGCCGGTGTTCACTGCCATGTCCTGTAAAGGATATGCACACACACAAAATGTGCAAGGAAGAATATGTGGCCAGGCTTTCACTCTCTTGTTGTCTCATGATGTTTTATTCTCTGTCCACAATATTTTCAACATTCTTCTCTGTCTACGATATTGTCAACATTCTTCTCTGTCTATAATATTGTCAACATTCTTCACTGTCTACGATATTATAAACATTCTTCTTTGTATACGATATTGTCAACATTCTTCTCAGTCTATGATATTGTCAACATTCTTCTCTGTCCACAATATTTTCAACTTTCTTTTATGTCTACGATATTATAACCATTCTTCTCTGTCTATGATATTGTCAACATTCTTCCCTGTCAACATTTTTCTCTGTCTATGTTATTAACAACATTCTTCTCTGTCTATGTTATTAACAACATTCTTCTCTGTCTACGATATTATCAACATTCTTCTCTGTCTACGATATTATCAACATTCTTCTCTGTCTATGTTATTAACAACATTCTTCTCTGTCTACGATATTGTCAACATTCTTCTCTGTCTATGATATTGTCAACATTCTTCTCTGCCTACGATATTGTCAACATTCTTCTCTGTCTATGATATTATCAACATTCTTCTCTGTCTACGATATTGTCAACATTCTTCTCTGTCTATGATATTATCAACATTCTTCTCTGTCTACGATATTGTCAACATTCTTCTCTGTCTATGTTATTAACAACATTCTTCTCTGTCTATGATATTATCAACATTCTTCTCTGTCTACAATATTGTCAACATTCTTCTCTGTCTATGATATTATCAACATTCTTCTCTGTCTACGATATTGTCAACATTCTTCTCTGTCTATGATATTATCAACATTCTTCTCTGCCTACGATATTATCAACATTCTTCTCTGTCTATGTTATTAACAACATTCTTCTCTGTCTACGATATTGTCAACATTCTTCTCTGTCTATGCTGTTAACAACATTCTTCTCTGTCTATGATATTGTCAACATTCTTCTCTGTCTATGATATTATCAACATTCTTCTCTGTCTACGATATTGTCAACATTCTTCTCTGTCTATGTTATCTTCTTCTTCTTCTTCTTCGTTCATCCGGAGTTTTTTTTTCGGATGTGATTGCGTTGTGCCTGTTTACAGCAGAGCTGCGTTCTTGCGCCGTTAGGCCGACACATCCGACTTCTGCGGGCATTTGTTGACCGGGTTAACCTTCCCGGGGGTTTCTTAGGACGTTTGACTCTCACTGTTGTGGTGTTATCCCCCATCCCAGCTGGTCCATATAGAACAGCCAAAGATCCTGGTCAGCCCTCAAGGGAAGGCAGGGGCAGACCATGGGCATTCCCCGCCATCCAAGGAGGCTTCCATACTTGCAGAGCCGATACATAGCGCTCTGGTACTGGGCTCACCCAAGGAATCGTCACGTCCTGCACATGGCTGCTTAGCCTCACTTCCGTATATTGGGCCTTCCGTTCAGCATAGGCTGTTCTTCAGGAAACCAGAGGAATGAAGTCTGCAGATGACATCCACACAGTGAGCTTTCGATTCGGACTTTCCACGTAATGGATTTGCTATCCAAGCAATATTCCATTTCGTGCCACTAGGACACTTTTTCCACCTTTTATGAAGCCCACACAGTGAGCTTTTGATTCGGACTTTCCACGTAATGGATTTCCTATCCAAGCAATATTCCATTTCATGCCTCTGGGACGCTTTTGTAACCGACATACCTGTAGTATGAAGTGTGGCAGTCTAAATACTTCTTCATGCGCCTTTAAATGTCAACCTGAATGTAATTGAAGTAAGATGCAGTCAACCTGAGCTTGCTGATATATCCATAGAGCTTGTCCTCAAATGAAGCAGGTGTGGGCCAAAATATGTTTCTCTGTTCTGCATACGTTGGGCAATCCTGCAGCAAATGTTTTGCTGTCATTTTTCCAGTTCTACAATTACATTCATCGGTATCTCCTATCTTTAGTTTATTGAACAAGTGGTATTTCAGCCTGTTATGTCCTGTGCGGAGTCTGAAGATTGCTACTTGTTCTCTTCGGTCGAGTTTGTAATATGCATCATCCTTCTGATGGCCTGGATGCTCCGATTCCCATTTGGTTCTATAAGTGCTTTTTATCAACCTCTTTGCCTCATTATAGGTTATGTCTATGTCAGGCTGTGGTAGTCGTCCGCCCTCTTTTGCCAGTCTGTCAGCCTCTTCGTTTCCAGGTATACTGCAATGTGATGGGATCCACTGTATTACAACTTTTTTGGATTTCTGGCATAGACCATGGAGTGCTGCTCTTAGGTCAGTTAGTTCTGTGCTGTTATTGCTCTTCAGTATTGAGACAGCTGACTTTGCATCTGTGAAGATAGCTATTTGCTTCTCTTTATTTTCCTCCATCAGGAGCATTTCTGCTGCAGTTTTCAGAGCCTCTACCTCCGCTTTGAAGTTACTTGAAAATTTTCCAGTTGCCATTGAATGTGTTTTTTTCACTCCATTTTTTAAATTTAGGAGAACTCCTCCTCCTCCATTCTCTATTGAATTTTTGGCTGATCCATCTGTATATGCATGGGTCCAATTCCTGCTTGGGTAATGTTCTTTTATGTAGTTTAAGGTTATTTCTCTTCTTTCGGTTTCATGCTGAGTGTTCTTTTTCTCAATACCAGGAATGCTTTTCTATCATCTCAGGCAGTTGCTGCTGTCGCCAAGCTGGGAACTTGTGTGCATTGTGTATGGGCTTGACTGTTGATATGTTAAGAATAGGATCTGCCCTAATCCTTCGTTTTGCAGTTTCTACAAAGTTGCTACGCTTCAGTCTTCCCTTTCCAAAACCATTAAATCTGTTGTACATAGGGTGGTCTGTCAATCTTCTAAATTTTTCTGCTTGTTGCTGGGCTCTGCTATCTCTTCTATCCTGCATTGGTTGTAAACAAGTGATCTTTTCTAGTTCATTAATAGGCGTTGTCTTCAGGCTTCCAGTTATGATTCGCATTCCTTGGTTTTGGACTCTACTTATTTTGTTAAAGTTTGACTTAGCTGCTGTTGCCCAAGCTGCAATGCCATATTCCAGTACTGGCCTCACCCGTCCAGTATATAACTTCTTGAGAACTTTCTCATCTGCTCCCCACGTTGTACCAGCAAGCTTTTTCATGATTGCCATTCTCTGCCTTGCTCTTGTTCGATTTTTCTCAACCTGTGTCTTCCATGTCAGGCGACGATCAAAGGTGACTCCTAGATAGTTTGGATTTTCTTCATGGCGCAATATTTGTCCATTCAATACCAGCTTAGGTTGCTGAGTTTTATTTGAGAGGGAGAACACTGTGCATGTTGTTTTCTCCTCACTTATCTTCACTAGCCATGATTTTGACCAGTCCTCTAGCGCTAATAAGGCTTGCTGTATTCTGCTGTTAGCTGTACTAATATATTCTTCAGATGTCCATATGGCTAGGTCATCTGCAAAGGAGGATGTGTGTACTCTGGCTGGAAAATTTTCTGTGATGTCATTTATATATGCTAGGAATAATGTTGGTGAAAGAACTCCTCCTTGGGGGACACCTTGCTCCAGCAGCATCATTTTGCTTGTTTGTCCTTGTACTTTTGTCCTGGCAGTTCTGTTCTCAAGGTAGTGGCTGATCCATTTATACATTTTTCCACAAACATGCATGTTTTGCAGTTTTACTTTCAATCCTTCCTTCCATACTTTATCAAATGCTTTTTCTAAATCTATCCAGACTGCTAGTGTGTGCTTTTTCTCTTGGAAGGCATCCTCTATTTCCTGAGCTATATAGGTTATTTGATCTTCAGTGGATCTGTACTTTCTGAATCCTGCTTGGTGTGGTGTTAAGAGTTTGTTTTCTTCCAGATGCCATGTTAGCCTGCCATTGATAATGCGTTCCATTAATTTTCCTACACAGCTAAGTAGACTGATAGGTCGATAGCCATTTGGTTCTTCCAGGTCTTTTCCTTTCTTTGGGACTGGTATTAGTATAGCTTCCTTCCATGCCTGTGGGACTATTCCTCTCTTCCAGCTGTTATTTAGGACTGCTAGTAGTTTCTTTTTTGCCTTGGTGCCTAGTCCTATTAGCATTTCATTTGTGATTCCATCCTTTCCTGGTGATTTCTTCTTTTTTAGGGTATTCATTGCCTGTTCCATTTCTTCCATTGTTAGATTTTCCATCATATATTCTACTGCTGTCTCTGTATTTCTATGATGTATCTGTTTGTCTTTGATTGCTTTCTTCTGTTCAGTTGTAATATCAATGTGGTTTGCATTGGCATAGTGTTCCATTAGTGCATTTGCAGCCTTTTTTCCTGTAAGCAAGGCATTTCCTTGTTTAATTGTTATTTGTTTGTTTCTAGGTCCTTCATTGTTCATGGCTTTCACTAGTTTCCATAGTTTGTTTCCATCCCTGTCAAAATTCAGGTTTTCTGTTTTTTCCCTCCAACGATCTCTTGTTGTTTGATTTACTGTTCTTTTATATTTTGCTGAGATGGCTTTGAGAGAGGTATTCGCTTCAATTGTTTGTTCTCTCTCTGCTGTCTTCCTGGCATCTTCAACTTTGTCCTCCAAACTTTGTAGTTCTTCAGTCCAGTATGGTTTGTAATTTTTCCTCGCTCCTCTTGGAATGGACTCAGTGGCTGCCTGTATTATTGCTCTGTTTAGACTTTCCACCATTTGCTTCATGTTGCCATATCGTGTATTTATGTTTTCACAATATTTGTCTGTTAGTGTGGCAAATCTGTCCCAATCTGCTCGTTTGTAATTCCAGCGGGGCAAGGGCTTTTGCTCCTGTGGAACATACTCCATATTCATTACAAGCTTGATTGGTCTGTGGTCACTACCTGCTAATTGGTCCAGCACATGGCGATCGATTTTGTGGAGGATGTCTCCTGTGCAGAAAGCTAAGTCTGGAGTAGAAGTGGTAATCCATCTTCTGGAGTAGAAGCTCGGTGTGTCATCCGCTTTGTTGAGTAGATGGAGATTTGAGTCTATTTCCCAGTCCTCCACTTCATCTCCTCTTTTGTCAGTATCTGGGTATCCCCATCTTTCTAACGGCTATTAAAGTCTCCGACAATAATGCAATTTGTGTCAGTTATTTTCATGTTTGAGAGTGTAAGATCCTTATCTGCTGGGCTATAAAGATTGTAAATTCTTATTTTCACGTCCTTTATCATTATATCAACACCTAAAATTTCTGTTTGGTTGTCAGAGATCACAGATACTTCGCTGCAAGGTATTGTATTTCGTGTAAGTATTAGAACTCCTCCTTTATGTCCTTTGCGGTCGAAACGTGTGGCCTGATATCCCCTGACTGAAAATTTGTGCTTGGCGTTGAGGTGTGTCTCTTGAATGCATGCCACATCTATTCTATCTTTATGAAGACGCTGTGTCAGGGATTCTTTCTTGTTATAAACTCCTTCGGCATTCCACTGTAGTATGTTGAGTGTCCTTGGTATTTGGTCAATAGCTCTTAACCTACTCCTCTGTGCCTTGACTCCACAGCACAGGGGAAGGTGACCACCAGTAGTCATGAGTGGACCCCCTCGAGGCAGGGGGCCCGGCACTATCACCGCCTGATGGGACTTCACGGGATTAGCACCATAACGATTAATTTTCATCTGTGGCATCATGAAATGATAAAGTTACGTTGCACTGCTTTGTCAAGCCTGTGGCTCAGTACATCCGATTTCGACAAGCATATTTTGGGGTGCTTTCCCTAGCCTTTGACTGTCCCCAGTCTACCTACAAGGCAGCAGGTTTGTGCGTCACTTCGTCTGGTCCCTCTCCCTTGACCTGTCCGACATGGGTGACCCTACCAGTAGCTGTGCTACCGTCGGCATAGCTCTTGGGGTCATTGGAACGCGGAAGCCCCTCTACCTCGTCAAGGTGGACGCACGGCAGAGGGGTGTCTATGTTATTAACAACATTCTTCTCTGTCTATGATATTGTCAACATTCTTCTCTGTCTATGGTATTGATAATATTCTTCTCTGTCTATGATATTATCAATATTCTCCTATGTCTACGATACTATCAAAATTCTTCCCTATCTACAATAGTATCAACATTCTTCTCGAAACATACAGTAATGTCGTTCTACCTTTAGAAATCTCCTTCATATTCTTCCATGGTCTTCCTGTGTTATTAAACTCTGCCCCTAATTCTCTTCATCGTGTGTTTTTAGATCTCTCCCTATTTTATACATATGGTGATATGCATCGTTTATGTTCACATCATTCACATAACAATCTTATATATATATATATATATATATATATATATATATATATATATATATATATATATATATATATATATATATATATATATATATATATAACATGCACAATAGATAACTGATGTGCGAAGCATTAGTGGTTGCGGTACTCTCATCTCATCTCATCTCATCTCATCTCACCTCATGTCATCTCATCTCATCTCATCTCATCTCATCATGTTCTTCTTGTACCTTGCGGTGTCGAGGTGTAGTATAAACAGCGGGACAGTGCCCGCTTATGGGCTTCAAGTATCGATATTCCCATGGACTCTATTATTCCCTGCGTCCATCTGCTTCCCTCTGGTCTGTACATCATTGCTTGTGGTATACTGTTAGTTGGTAACCTACTTGCATGGCCAAACTATTTGACTTGCTGCCTTCTAATAAAATCTAGTGCAGCTATAATCCCAACTTTAGTTCTGATTTCTTCATTTCTGATCTTATCTCTTCTTGACACATTGATTATTCTGCTCATGAATCTCATTTCTGTTGTTGTGATTTGCATTTTCCTCAGTAACCAGATTTCCTCAGCCATCAGATGTTTTTCAGCTTGACTGCTCATTGTCTACGCTTCACACCCATTTAAAAGTACATATTTCTATGTAGCGCTTGAACACTCTTTCTCTCATTTCAATTGCTATCTTTTTATTGGTCAGTATGTTTTGCATCTTACAAAAGGCTACCTTCGCAATGACAATACTTGTTCTAATTTCTTCAAGGCATCTCCAATAATGATGTTATGACTTTTTCGAGATAATTGTACCGATTCACTTGTTTAAGAATAAACCCATTTACTTGTACATGTATATTACACTTGTTATATTTTCGTCTTCCCAGTGACGACCATAATCTGTGTCTTACAATTCAGTTCTAACCCTAGTTGTTCACTGTGTGCAACAACCACAACTACTAAATCTTTACACATACCCGTCTTATAAAATCTGACAAGAGAGAGAAAATAATACATGTTTATGGAAATTCCCTCGTATAAAGAATACCTGTGCGGAGACGTTTTGACGAATCCCGCACGTGTTATTTTGAGTCTGGAGCCACGGTGAGTCATATCTGCAGTGTAACAGGTGTCTTCCCGATGACTTGCCTCATCCCAATGTGTCACTGACGTAAGTGAATGATTCAATGTGTGAGGAAGCACATACATATGCATACCTTACAGCTGTTTTGGTAGGATCAGTTTGTTGTGTTGACTCCAAATTCTTCTTTCTACCACTCTCCGTTGTTAGATAACAAAATCCCACATAGAAATTATGGCATACCTCTGAAGTCGGAGTGGGTTCGCCTGATGACGAGGGACACTGGTCATAAGGAATGCTAATCAACATGGAAATTCAGTACAGTGCTACTAGAAGTGCGGTCTCCGTGGCGTAAGAATTACTGACGCGGTTTGTAATTCCGTATATCCGCGTTCGAAACACAGCTGCGCTCGATTTGGCAACAGACCGCGTTGTGCTTTTTTTTTTTTTTTTTTGCAAAATGGTATGGGTGCCGGCTCTTCAGAAAGCAATGACAAACTACTGAATGTAAGCGGGAGTCTCCGTGGCGAAGTGGTCAAGCCGTTTGACTCGGTCTCCGAAGGTTGTGGGTTCGATTCCGGGCCGCTTCCTTCGGTTCACGAGTGAAATTTTTCGGAAACTCCTGTAGGTCGTCGCTAGAGCAACAGAGTTCGTGTTTTGTGCGACGCTTTCCGTGCTGCGGAAAGGGATTGAGCCATATGGGATAAAACCCGGTGCAATGAAATCAACCCTGTCGACTTCTAAGCGACTTTTTACTGAACGTAAACTTGCCAAGACATCAAAACCAGCAAAAATAAAATGCTGGTGTTGACTGCAAACACCCTGTAAAGAATATGTAACTAACTTTAACTGCTACCAGAATCAACGTGTGTGGATTACTCTTGAGTTCAAAGCAGGCGAGAGCAAACCAAAAATGATGGTGTCAAAGTAGATACTACACTGGGTTACGAACAGAAACCAGATTTCAATTCCCAATATACGAGGAGGCTTCAACTGGAAACTTTAAAAGTGTGATAGAAATTACAATAATCATGGCATTGTCTTGTAACCTGTCAATACTGTTGTTAAGGATGTCAAGAGGGTTAAGCACGAGACATCATAGTCCAGACGAACATGGTGACGTCATAAGTACAGTTTAAAGAAGAAAAGCGTTCTGTTATCTGGGTTTTTAAAAAATATATATCAGTGAAGGGGTGTGTCAAGGAGCTGGATATGTATAGAGAGAAGTAGGACAAAGACGAATAAAGGAAAGGACAGAGACAGGACATAGATAAGGACCTTTACAAGAGAATAGATAGAGAAAGACAATATAAGGAGATATAACTCCATACTGTTATATGACAGGACCTAGACAGGACACGCACGTGTCATAGCTAGGACAAAACTAGGACATAACGGGAGTAACTCCCGAGATAGGACAGGGTACTTTAACCACGGGGACTACCCCTAACCAGACTGAACAATAGTACAGCTGAAAGTTAACGAGGACTGGACCACTGGGCTGCGTGACAAGTGACCCAGCACGCCGCGTGGCTGACCGCACGAGAACGGAGGACGAGTAGCTGAACTAGACCTGTGAATTCAGGCAGACCGGACCTGACAGTTAGAGCGACAAGACCTGTGTGTTTACTCTCGCCATCTGTGTAGTTTAGAAAGGGCGCAGTTATACGTAGCGAGTGTAAAGAATGTATTTAAGTGTTTGAATGCCATTTGAGTATGCTCGAGAAACGAGCTGTATATTATGTGGAATAAATCCTGATTCATTATATACCATTCGTACGAAACGTGTTTGTGATCGCGAGGTACGAATGAAGTGACCATCATGTCTGTGTAAATTCAGGTTGTTGACAAGCGGTCAAAAGTGGTGTCAGAAAGTGCTTTATGAACCTACGACCGAGTGTGACAAAAGTCGTGTCAGATAGTGGTTTATGAACCTACGACCGAGTGTGGTAAGAGTGCTATCAGATAGTGATTTATAAAACTACGACGTATTGTGATAAGAGTGGTCATTATTGATTTTCAGAGCGGTGTGAAAGAACTCATTGCTCACTAACATGAGCAAGAGTGACAAGAGGGTGTTTGTTTTCAGCAGCGAAATTGCATAGTTTAAATGAAGCTGTGATTGAAAATATGATAGTTTGAAACAGAATGAGAACATAAAATCAAGAAAGATTGCATGTGAAAAGTGTAACAATTGTGAAATAAATAACAAATATTAACATGTTTCACATATATGTTTCAGGTGATGTCGAACAGCAGTGAAGACACGACGACAACTGACAACGACAAACGACAGACACAAATTTAATACACCAATTTCACATTTCAGCATTCCGTCAGAGCGAATCACTACACGAAAATAGTTTTATGTGCGATATCAACTTGTATGTTTATGTATTTTCTAAATATTAATTGTTGCTGCTCTATGTAGCAGAATGCAGAATCGACGCATTCAGAACATCACTTCATCCTAAAATAGAGAAAAACAACTCCCAGTAGGACCAAGAAAGCTGAAAGTTTTCAGATAAGTACATATATAGTTTTGATAATTGTACATTACAATAGCATCTCATTTTTGATTGCTGTAAATAATTAGTAATATTATAGAAGAATTTCTGTGTTTTTTTTTATTTATTACTTGTATTTGATTGTGTATACAAGTGTTAACAAAGATGTCAACATTAGGAGAGTTCATACAAGCAGGTAAAGACCTTGGATATAGTGGGGATAAATTAGAGCAATGGGCAAGCAACAAATACAGAGATGAACGAGCACAGGAACGCCAGCATCAAAAAGATCTTGCGGAATTAACTGAGGCAAATAAATTAAAACAATTAGAACTGGCTGAAGCCACAAAATTAAAAGAAATAGCTGATGCCACCAAAATAAAGGAATTAGAACTAGCTCAGAAAATAGAAGAAACTAAATTAAAAGAAAAACAACTTGAGATTGAAGCACAAACGCAAGTGAAAATGAAAGAGTTAGAGATCGAATCTCACGTACAGATTGCTACCACTAAATTAAAGAGTAAAGAAGAAGAGAATAAGTTCAACAAGTACAAAGGGATAGTCAAACCCTTTTGCCAAGGCGATTCCATATCTGCATGGACCGAGAACGTGGAGTTCCAACTTAAATTCCAATAAGTACCACGAGAACATTGGGCGATGATCGTTATGAAAAATCTCTCGGGGGAGCCCTTAAAGGTGATAGAATCTATCCTCCAAGAGCTTAGAAGTAATTATGATTACATCAGGCAACGCATTATGCAACATTTTTTGCTAGACGCCCCAGGTTACCAATTTCAGTATTCTAAACTAAACCTTAAACCAAATGAAACGTTCATTGACTATGTCTCTAACGTACAAAGTTTATTCAGTAAGTGGCTGAACGCTGCAAAGGTAGATAAAAGCTTTGAAAAGCTCAAAGATTTCATGATAATGGACAACATCATCTCAACTGTACCTACTCCCTTTGCAAAGTTTTTACAGCAAGCTGATGACGAGTCATTAGAACAGCTAGAAAAACGGGGGTCCGCATATTTTTCCTCAAATATGGACATATTTAAACCATCTAAAGAAGAGTCTGAAATAGTGGCTTCTGCCAAAAATAAACCACAGAAATCTTTTCAACTGAGAGATAAACCAAAAACAAAGCCACCTCAATGTCCATATTGTCATTTATATCACGATCAGTTTTCTATGTGTGATAAGAACCCAGGATATTCATCTCACCTGGAGATGATGATAAAGAAACAAAAGAACAAAAGAAACACGTATAGACGTGCAGTCAAATGCTTCTTTTGCTGGGCGTTTGGTCATTATAGTTCCAGGTGTGTTGGACGTCAGAGATTGAGAGCCAGTAATGCTGTACTTGTCGATACTTCATCTGAGAGTGGAAGCGAGCATGAAAGTGAGAATGAAGAAAAGTTACCATATGGCGAGAATGTTGTAGCTGCAAGTGATGTACTAAATTTTGATAAATGTATAACATGCCACCAATTTCATGAAGACGGAATGCTAAAATGCGGGCACACAGTACTGTTTTCCAGTGAACACGCTAACGCAGCAAGCGCGTCCAAAGGCAAATTAGTTTTCCACGTCGGAATGGTTAATAATAAGCCCTGCCAGTGTTTGATCGATAGCGGAAGTACCTTGATTGGCCTTAGGAAGGAATTGCCGAAGCCAGAAGACTATACATGCGATTTCGTTAAGTGCCGTACCTTTTCGGGTAACATAGAAAAATACCCGCTAGCAAAAGCCCGTATAGACACTCCATTCCTGTCCGGCACATTTACGTGCGCCATCTTGCACAACTCGTGTACCGATTTGATAATCGGGTGCCTACTAGAGCTAAAGAACTGTACCGCAAAAGAAATAATAGCCTGGAGAGAAACGAATCAGGCTAATGCGATAACCAGGTCAGAAACACAAAAACAACAAGACGACCTGCAAAAAGAAATGCTACACCTTATATCACCATGTGCTACAGTAAATAACACCACCAAATATAATTTCATAGAGGCGCAACGCGCCGACCCATCTATCTCACCCTATTTCAGATTTGTGAGCGAGAAACCAAAAATGACCAAAAACGCGTCATGGCATTTTAAATTACACAATGGTATTCTCACTAGAAATTACAAGAGAGACAACCACGAAATTCAGCAAACGGTACTACCTGTCAAACAACGATAAACAGTCCTACGAAACGCACATGATTCGCCGTTTGCTGGACATTTAGGCTATGGTAAGACAAGAGCCAGAATCTTAGCTCATTTTTACTGGCCAAAATTTTGTAAAGACATTACAAACTTTTGTCGTTCATGTACCATATGTCAACAATTAGTAAGAAAGGGTAAACATGTTACAGCAGAGGTCCAACCAACAACATTGGCCTCTAGACCATTTGAATGTGTAGCAGTAGATATAGTTGGACCTTTAAATCAGGTGTAAAACAAAGGAAACTGTTTTATTCTAACAATGGTAGATTTCTGTTCGAGATTGGTAGAGGCGGTGCCAATGAAATATATAAGCTCCAAAGATGTGGATAACGTATTTTTACAACTGTTTTCCCGGTTTGGAATTCCCCATACCAATCTATCAGAAGAGAAAGAAGATTATATTAAAGAAGACTTTTATAATGATCTGGAAGATGTCATAGAAGAAACCCCCAAACAGGACTTCCTGATTGTGCTGGGAGACTTCAATGCAAAAATAGGTAGAGACAAACTCATAAAAAAAGTGGCCGGTATGGAAAGTCTACATACAAATTGAAATGATAATGGATGGAGAGTCATCAACCTGGCAGAAGCCAAAAGACTGCAAATTAGCAGTACCAGACCGCAAAGAAAGGATATACACAAACAAACTTGGAAATCATGTGACAAGAGAACCTATAATCAAATAGATCACATTTTAATTAACAACAGAAATGCATCAAACATACAGCAAGTTAGAAGTTATAGAGGAGCTGAGTGCCACAGTGACCACTTCCTCGTTGGAGCAAAATTTATAATAAAACTTAAGAGAGCTTTCTATACTAAATTACAAAGATTACACCCAACATATAACAGAGAAAAACTACAAGAAATTACAGTCAAAGAGAAATTTACAGATGAAATAAAAAGTAAACTTGAAACTCTGCAAAACCCTTTGGAGGAAAGCGTTGACCAAACTTGGTTGAACATCAAGAATACAATTCAATCTACCGCAGAAGAATGTCTCGGTGTGTTAACCACGCATAGAAAGAACAGATGGTTCAATCAAACATGTGAAGAAGCAGTCATTAGGAAAAAGAATGCCAGAAATTTATGGTTAAATGACATCAACAACATCCAAGAGGAAGAGCATTATAGAAATGAATGTAAAGAGGCTACAAAAATAGTCCGACATCAGAAGCGAGAATATATGAGTAATATAATCAAAGATATGGAAACTAATCACCAGAAAAATGAATCCAGAAAGTTTTTTTAAAGAACTGAAGTCAATGAAACGAGGGCACCAACAAAACACATATGGTTTAAAAGACAAAAATGGGAATATGATAAATACCAATGAGGAAATGTGCAATGCATGGAAAGAATATTTTGTTGAATTACTAAATTGTGAAGCTCCAAGTAACACTTTCCCACAGGAAGAGGTTCTAACATGTGAACCACAAATTGAAGAACCTACTTTTGAAGAAATCCTATATGTAATCACACGACTTAAAAACAATAAGGCAACTGGGACTGATGGAATTGCTGCTGAATTTATAAAGGCGGGTGGCCATGCATTACATCTAAAGCTATACGAACTAATAATAAAAATCTGGAGGACAGAAGAATTACCCCATGACTGGAAAGAGTCATTATTGATACCTATCTTTAAGAAAGGAGACAAGTTCCAATGTGAAAATTATAGAGGAATATCACTACTGTCCACAAGCTATAAGATACTATCCGCAGTATTACTAAATAGACTAAAACCATATTCAGAAGACATATTAGGTGACTACCAGGCGGGTTTTAGACAAAACAGATCAACAATAGATCAGGTATTTATCTTACGACAAATAGCAGAGAAAAATTGGGAATATAAAAGAGATCTCCATAACATTTTTGTGGATTTTAAAAAGGCTTATGGTAGTGTCCATAGGAATAGTCTATGGAATGCTATGCAGGAATTTGGAATACCAAGGAAGTTAATCAACATGACCAGACTATGCATGGAAGATACTTATAATATAGTAACATATAAAGGCAGGAAATCAGACCCTTTCCAAATAACATCTGGCTTGAAACAGGGTGATGCACTATCGCCGCTACTCTTCAATCTGGCTCTAGAGAAAGTTGTAAGGAAGGTAAAGGAGGAATGTGATATTGGAGGAACATCCAAGCTGCTTGGTTATGCAGATGATATAGATATTATAGGGCAAAGTGAACAAAAGACATTGGAAATATTGACTCACTTAAAGGAAAAAGCCCAACAGATGTGGCTGGTTATCAACCAAAGATAAGACAGAATATATGGTAATTTCAAGAGACGGAATGGCTAAAAACTCTGGCCACATACACATAGATAATATGACCATTAAAAGAACGGAAACATACAAATACCTGGGTACAATCTTCAACTGCTCCAACATCATAAGGGAAGAAATACAAACTAGAATCAACTCTGGAAATAAGATATACTATGCACTACAACATCTACTAAACTCAAAGGCGCTATCTCGTAACACCAAAATCACAATATACAAAACACTGATCAGACCAGTTGTGTTGTATGGTTCTGAAACCTTGAGTACAACGAAAGGAGACGAAGCCTCGTTACAAACCTTTGAGAACAAAATTTTAAGACGCATCTTTGGACCTATTAGGGATACAAAAAGTGGAGAGTGGAAAAGAAGAAGTAACAAAGACATTTATGATCTGTGTAAGTCCCCGCTAATCACTGGTATCATGAAGGCTAATAGACTACAATGGCTTGGGCATATAGAAAGAATGGAAGATAATAGGGAAACAAAACGCGCTTACACTCAGGAAATAAATGACCGTAGACCACGAGGTAGACCAAGAGGACGGTGGAGAGATAATACATATACAGACCTACAAGCACTTGGAATCAACGACTGGCAAGAGAAGGTCCACCAGAGAGACGAATGGAGACGGATTGTATCTGCAGCAAATAACCTCAATGGCTCGGAACGCTGAAGAAGAAGAAGATTCTATCAGATCTGGGAACACAATTTATATCAGCTGCAACGCAAACTCTTGCGAAATTGTTAGGATCATAGAAAAAATAAACGGAGATTTAAAACACATGTTGGCTAAGGTGACAGCAGAAAACCCATCTGACTGGGATACACTGTTACCAACAGTGCTGTTCGCCTACCGAGAAATCCCGCACTTAAGTACAGGTTTCTCACCATTCGAATTAGTATACGGGGCGAACCCACGAGGACCCCTAAGCATTTACCACCAATTAGTAACCAACACCTCAGATACCTCAACACTGGTATCACCATATGAGGTAGTTACTGAAACGAGCAACAAAATCATGAGAGCGTGCACTATAGCAAAAGCAGCTTTGGAGCGGAAAGAACAGATCTACCGCCATTACGCTAATAAAGGTGCCAAGACCTTACACCTCGAACCAGCACAAGAGGTATTACTCCTATTACCTGATAAAAGAATCTTTCTTTTAACATCATGGCAAGGACCATTCAAAGTTGTGCGAAAGATATCAGATGTTGACTATGAAATATCGATGAAAAACAAACTCAAGATATTCCATATCAACATGCTGAAACCTTACTACTCAAGACAGGAACACCAGACAGAAGACGAACACAATGCAACTACACCAATGAATCAGATGGTAGACGGACACAATGCAATCACACCAGACAGTAATCAGACAGAAAATGAACACAATGAAAATACACCCAGCAATCAGACAGAAAACGTACTCAGCGCAACCACAAAAGTGAATCAAACAGAGGACGACGACATGGATATACCAGTTCCAACAGTAGACATGACTACGACAATTGACAGTATACATATAGAACACAAACTTACAGACGAACAGATACAACAGACAATAGCTTTAGTGACAGAATACAGACATATCTTTTCAGACACTCCAGGTAGGACAGATAGAATAGAACACTCCATCCTTCTTTCTGACTATACTCTGATAAAATGTAGACCTTATTCCATCCCTCTGAATTATAGGCACAAACTCGACAAAGAAATTCTTGATCTCGAAGCGAGTGGAATAATTCAAAAATCTCAGTCGAAATATTCATTTCATATTGTCCTAGTGAAAAAAAAGAAGGATTCGACGATCAGACTCTGCGTCGATTATAGGAAACTAAACAGTATCACAAAAACATACGCAGAACCAATTCCTTCCTGTGAAGATCTAATCTTAAATATGGCATCATCTACCATCTTCTCAAAACTTGACCTAACCAAAGGCTATTGGCAAGTGCCTATGCATAAAGATTCTGTCCATCTTACTGCCTTTGCAACACCTTTATGTCTATATGAGTGGCGATTTCTTCCTTTCGGCCTACGCAATGCGCCTGCTACTTTTGTCCGTCTTACTAGAGACCTTTAGCATGGAGTAACAGATACTCAGACATATATACACGACATATGTGTACATACAACAGACTGGACAAAACACTTACAAAAACTGAGACAAGTCTTCGAAAGGATAAAGCTATTTGGACTTACAGTAAAGCCAACCAAAGTGGAGCTGGGCTTGGAGAAAATAGACTTCCTAGGCCATACTATATCTAAAGGCCAATTGCAAACTGATAATAAAATTGTCACCAACATTTTGAACCTCACTATGCCAGTGACTAAAAAGCAAGTGAGGAGTTTACTGGAATTAGCAAACTATTATAATAAGTTCATTCCCAATTTAGCAGAAATTACCAGTGTTTTTTCAAACCTATTGAAGTCAAATACCAAAATTGATGTGAAAGATGCTATTTTAATAAATGCAATGTCAAAACTTAAAAGCATTTTTTTTAGCAATGTCCCAATCCTTCGTTTGCCTAACCCGAACTTACAATATTTTCTTAGAACTGATGCCAGCACAGTATCCATCGCGGGCGTATTGGTTCAAAGATACGACGACATTCTACATCCTGTAATATATGTAAGTCGCAAGATTACTCCGACTGAAGCCAAGTATGGTATCTGTGAATTTGAGGCTTTAGCTATTGTGTACTGTGTCCGTAAACTGCATATATTTTTGGCAGGGACACACTTTGTCATCGAAACTGACAATTCCCCGCTCACAGTCATGGAGACAGGAGTCCATAAGAACAACAGGATCTACAGATGGTCCCTGATACTCCAAAATTATTCATTTTCGGTCAGGCACATTAGAGGCAAATGTAATACACTAGCTGACATGCTTAGTAGACCTTCTAACTTTGAAGTATCTGAAGTGCCAGAGAATAACGACGCAACACCATCATCGTCTCTGACATTAGTACCAGAGTTCGACCAGACAGATGTGTTGCTATGAATAAAACTGTCAACACATATCAGTGACTATCTACGTCGATAGCAATGTGTTATATTCGACGGAATTAGATACAACATTGTGATTACACACTTCAGGAACATCGCGTGGAATATCGGACAATGTAAATACAAACTATTATATTAAGTGAATATATTCAAGAAGGAAAAGACGCGACATCAACACCTTACCTGGAACAGATTAGTTTAACTAATGTAAGAATTGAGAATGTATGTATTATTATTTATGAATAGTAAATAAATGTACAATGCATGTAAATGTGATAAAATATATTTTTTTATTGCAGTTTCATATAGTACTGTAGTTTCTTAGTTATAGTTATTTTATAAGAACATAATAACTTTACTTATCGTAGATTAATAACACCTATTTCCCTATTCTCATTTAAATACAGGGATAATTAGTCTTAAAAATAATTACCCTATGTTAATCACATCCTAAGAGACTGTCATTCTATAATTAATTAGATAGTAATTAGGACAATCTAGCTAGTTAACACAGATTAGTTTAGAAGTATAACATCAGTAAATATTTTTCCATCATATAGTATAGTTAGATTAAGGGAACCAACACATTTCACCCCATTTCATTCAATTACATAAATTATCTCCCCGTAGTTAGTAAAGCTCAGTACACAAAAGTAGAGCATATTTAATAGGGTAGTTAGTATACTTAGAATGAGGCCAAATAACCCAGTCAACTTGTAAATATTGTATAAAAATATACAGTACGAATATATCGCACTATTAACCTGTTATGTCCTGTGCGGAGTCTGAAGATTACTACTTGTTCTCTTGAGTCGAGTTTGTAATATGCGTCATCCTTCTGGTGGCCTGGATGCTCTGATTCCCATTTGGTTCTATAAGTGCTATTTATAAATCTCTTTGCCTCATTATATGTTATGGCTATGTCGGGCTGTGGTAGTCGTCCGCCCGCTTTTGCTAGTCTGTCAGCCTCTTCATTTCCAGGTATACTGCAATGTGATGGGATCCACTGTATCACAACTTTTTTGGATTTCTGGCATAGACCATGGAGTGCTGCTCTTACGTCAGCTAGTTCTGTGCTGTTTCTGTTCTTCAGTATTGAGATAGCTGACTTTGCATCTGTGAAGATAGCTATTTACTTCTCTTTATTTTCCCCCATCAAGAGCATTTCAGCTGCAGTCTTCAAAGCCTCTACCTCCGCTTTGAAGTTACTTGAAAATTTTTCAGTTGCCACTGACTGTGTTTTTTTCATTCCATTTTTTAAATTTAGGAGAATTCCTCCTCCTCCATTTTCTATTGCATTTTTGGCTGATCCATCTGTATATGCATGGGTCCAATTGCTGCTTGGGTAATGTTCTTTTATGTAGTTTAGGGTTATTCTTCTTCTTTCGGTTTCATTCTGAGTGTTCTTTTTCTCAATACCAGGAATATTTTCTATCATTTCAGACAGTTGCTGCTGTCTCCAAACTGGGAACTTGTGTGCATTGTAAATGAGTTTGACTGTTGATATGTTAAGTATGGGATTTGCCCTAATCTTTCGTTTTGCAGTTTCTACAAAGTTGCTACGCTTCAGCCTTTCCTTTCCAAAACCATTAAACCTGTTATACATAGGGTGGTCTCTCAATCTTCTAAGTTTTCCTGCTTGTTGTTGGGCTCTTCTATCTCTTCTATCCTGCATTGGTTGTAAACAAGTGATCTTTTCTAGTTCGTTAATAGGCCTTGTCTTCAGGCTTCCAGTTATGATTCGCATTGCTTGATTTTGGACTCTACATATTTTGTTAAAGTTTGACTTAGCTGCTGTTGCCCAAGCTGCCATGCCATATTCCAGTACTGGCCTCACCCATCCATTATATAACTTCTTGAAAACTTTCTCATCTGCTCCCCACGTTGTACCAGCAAGCTTTTTCATGATTGCCATTCTTTGCCTTGCTCTTGTTCGATTTTTCTCAACCCGTGTCTTCCATGTCAGACGACGATCAAAGGTGACTCCTAGATAGTTTGGATTTTCTTCATGGCGCAATATTTTTCCATCCAATTCAATACCAGCTTAGGTTGAGTTTTATTTGAGAGGGAGAACACTGTGCATGTTGTTTTCTCCTCACTTTTCTTCGCTAGCCATGATTTTGACCAGTCCTCTAGCGCTAATAAGGCTTGCTGTATTCTGCTGTTAGCTGTACTAATATATTCTTCAGATGTCCAAATGGCTAGGTCATCTGCAAAGGAGGATGTGTGTACTCTGGCTGGAAAATTTTCCGTGATGTCATTTATATATGCTAGGAATAATGTTGGTGAAAGAACTCCTACTTGGGGGACACCTTGCTCCAACATATCATTTTGCTGGTTTGTCCTTGTACTTTTGTCCTGGCTGTTCTTTTCTCAACGTGGTGGCTAATCCATTTGTAAATTTTCCCACAAAAATGCATTTTTCGCAGTTTTACTTTCAGTCCTTCCTTCCATACTTTATCAAATGCTTTTTCTAAATCTATCCAGGCCGCTAGTGTGTGCTTTTTCTCTTAGAAGGCATCCTCTATTTCCTCAGCTGTATAGGTTATTCGATCTTCAGTGGATCTGTACTTTTTGAATCCTGCTTGGTGTGGTGTTAAGAGTTTGTTTTCTTCCAGATGCCATGTTAGCCTGCCATTGATAATGCGTTCCATTGATTTTCCTACACAGCTAAGTAGACTGAACGAACGAACGAACGAACGAACGAATGAACGAACGAACAAACTTTATTTTCAAAGGGTTAAGAATTGGGCACGCAGGCCCGCCTAACATTCTGCCATTCTATCACTCTCTTTCATACATTATTTCATTCACACATTATTCAAGGCTATCAGACCTGATAGGTCGATAGCCATTTGATTTTTCCAGATCTGTTCCTTTCTTTGGGATTGGTATTAGTATAGCTTCCTTCCATGCCTGTGGGACTATGCCTCTCTTCGAGCTGTAATTTAGGCCTGATAGTAGTTTCTTTTTTGACGTAGTGCCTAGTCCTATTAACATTTCATTTGTGATTCCATCCGTTCCTGGTGATTTCTTCTTTTTTAGGGTATTCATTGTCTGTTCCATTTCTTCCATTGTTAGATTTGCCATTATATATTCTGCTGCTGTCTCTGTATTACTATGATGTAGGCTATCTGTTTATCTTTGATTGCCTTTTTCTGTTCGATTGTCATATCAATGTGGCTTGCACTGGCATAGTGTTCCATTAGTGCATTTGCAGCCTTTTCCCCTGCAAGCAAGGTATTTCCTTGTTTAATTGTTATTTGTTTGTTTCTAGGTCCTTCATTGTTCATGACTTTCACTAATTTAAATAGTTTGTTTCCATCTCTGTCAAAGTTCAGGTTTTCTGTTATTTCCATCCAACACTCTCTTGTTGTTTGATTTACTGTTCTTTTATATTTTGCTGAGATAGCTTTGAGAGAGATGTTCGCTTCAGTTGTTTGTTCTCTCTCTGCTGTCTTCCTGGCATCTTCAACTTTGTCTTCCAAAATGTATAGTTCTTCAATCTAGTATGGTTTGTAATTTTTTCTCGCTCCTCTTGGAATAGACTCAGTGGCCGCCTGTATTATTGCTCTGATTAGACTTTCCACCATTTACTTCATCTTGCCATATCGTCCCGGAAAATAATGCAGTTTGTGTCAGTTATTTTCATGTTTGAGAGTGTAAGGTCCTTATCTGCTGGGCTATACAGATTGTAAATTCTTATTTTCACATCCTTTATTATTATATCAACACCTATAATTTCAGTTTGATTGTCAGAGATCACAGATACTTCGCTGCAAGGTATTGTATTTCGTGTAAGTATTAGAACTTCTCCTTTGTGTCCTTCGCGGCCGAAACGTATGACCTGATATCCTCTGACTGAGAATTTGCGATTGGCTTTGAGGTGTGTCTCTTGAATGCATGCCACATCTATTCTATCTTTATGAAGACGCTTTGTTAGGGATACTTTCTTGTTATAAACTCCTTCGGCATTCCACTGTAGTATGTTGAGTGTCTGGGGTGTTAGGTCAATAGCTCTTAACCAACTCCTCTGTGCCTTGACTCCACAGCACAGGGGAAGGTAACCACCAGTAGTCATGGGTGGACCCCCTCGAGGCAGGGGGCCCGGCACTATCACCGCCTGATGGGACTTCGCGGGATTAGCACCATAACGATTAATTTTCATCTGTGGCATCATGAATTGATTAAGTTACGTTGCACTGCTTTGTCAAGCCTGTGGCTCAGTACATCCGATTTCGACAAGCATTTTCGGGGTGCTTTCCCTAGCCTACCTACAAGGCAGCAGGTTTGTGTGTCTCTTCGTCTGGTCCCTCTCCCTTGACCTGTCCGACAAGGGTGACCCTACCAGTAGCTGCGCTATCGTCGGCATAGCTCTTTGGGTCATTGGAACGCGCAAGCCCCTCTACCTCGTCACGGTGGACACACGGCAGAGGGGAGATGTGAATATTATAAATTTGGTGGTATATTTAATTTCTCTTGACTCCCAAACTACTTAGTTGCAATAAAAAAGCTCCCCTTACTTATTGGATTCTTATTCTGATATCTGTATCTATATCCCCCCCCCCCCCTTGTTTTTTTTCAACCCCCTTTTTTCCCATCTTTGTCTGCATTCAGCTCTTCCTGTACCTACTTTAGCATTAAAATCTTGCCTGCATTGCTATCTAAATAGGTATATGATTCCGTATAGTTGTTAAAGTAATCACTAGAATTATACAGTTGTCCGAAACAGAAGATATCCAACAAATAACTAGAGCACCACTAACCACTAAAAATGCCAGGCCCAGAATGAGATAGCACATTGACTGCTAACTTCGTACTTCAAGTCACCATACCCTTTCCGTTATCTTTCAGGAATCTACCATTTCAGATTCGCACCCCACTTCGATGACAGGTAATTTTTCCTGGGAATACTTTCTGGTGATTCACCGCTACAAACTTTGGCAGATGCTGTTAAACATTCAGGACTTCAAGTGGGAATTCCCCCACCTCCGTGGTTGGTGATGCCTGGAATCTCTCCTCTGGGCCAGTTTTTTCTTTAGTATTTATAAAGGCCCACTAGGAAAAGTCGTTATGATCGAGTGACTTGCTTTTATTATCATTATTTCTCCATCTCCTCATGTTTCTAACTTGTTTTATTCTCTTTGGGTAGGTTTTCATGTACTCTTTTGAACCTGGTTTCTATTAGTGTTATCAAGATGACACGGCGATGGTGGAATGGTGCTTCGTGACGCTGCAAAAATGTGCTGTCGATTTGATTTTGTGATGTGAATCTCTGTTAATGTTTAGATATTTTATCTGGTAGTCATTATCTGCTTATATACACTAGATGTGTGTGTGTGTGTGTGTGTGTGTGTGTGTGTGTGTGTGTGTGTGTGTGTGCGTGCGTGTGTGTGTGTGTCGCAACGAAGATGTGGTTCTTGAGACGAATGTTGCGAATACTTTGGACTGCCAGAATAACTAACAATGATGACCTGGATTGATTGGCTGATTGATTGATTGATTGATCTAGGAACCGACATCACATCATTCGTTGCATTCCAATAGGCGCCCCGTCCCCATCCTCAGCAGCAAGCGAAGAGTTCCATCACCAATAGTACCAGTAGCAATCTGATTATATGTCCGTCTCGCCTTTCCTCTGAGCGTCGAGCGTCGGCCAGATCCCCTCGTCACTCATCGTTGCCTCATTCTTGCCAGACTATGGTGATCCATTTGCTCCTCCGAGGTGTGCACGTGCTCCCACAAGGCCGCAACCACGTCTGCCTTGACATGCATCAATACTCCACCAAGTTTTACAGAGCCAGCCAATCTGTCCGCCTGTTCATTCCCCAGCACACCGGCATGCACCGGAGAAAAGATCCAGGCGGTGCTGGCCACCCGTGACCTCTGAAGCGAAGCAAGCCACTCTGCACGATGTTGATGGCCTGAAAGATGTTAACAATACTAGAACATTATATACAACATTAAGAAAGAGACAACCCGCATTCTTTGGTCGCATGGTGAGAAGAGAGGCATTGGAGAATATCGTGGCAACTGGTGAAATACAGTGAGAAAGGCGACAGAACCGGATAAAGAGAAATCACGCTGGATGAAATAAGACAGTTGAACTAGAGCACCAAGGACCGACATCTGCGGAAATTCATGATCGCCTTCGCGAGCTAGCAAGGCACATGATGGTGATAATGTATGTGTGTGTGTGTGTGTGTGTGTGTGTGTGTGTGTGTGTGTGTGTGTGTGTGTGTTGAGAGAGAGAGAGAGAGAGAGAGAGAGAGAGAGAGAGAGAGCATATGCATAAGCAAAACAAAAAAGATAAAGATACACTAAGAGACACCCATCATTAGACACGAGTAAAAGAAGGACGGGTAGGTGAATGGGTGGTTTGGTGAGTGAATGGATCATTGATAGACATAGAAGCAGGCAGGCAGGCAGGCAGGCAGGCAGGCAGGCAGACAGACAGGCAACCAGATGGACGAACGGATATAAAAACATAGATAATGACAGACAGACAGACATATAGACAGACAATCACATTGGGTGAATTGACGTACGGGCGGATGGATGAAATGGTATTCAGATCAGGCAGACAGACAAACATACAGACACCATCGAGACCTATGTATGTAACAATAGTATTTAACTAGATTTAAACCTGCCAATTTTGGCTAAACAAACAACCTTCCTGTCTCTACGCCACTCGATCTAGTAGAAGCGAACACCTGTCCCTTGGCCACTCCATTACTTAGAAAAGGACGTAGTTCCTTTAAACTACTACATCTCCTAGAAGTGGACGTCCTACCTTTATGCCACTCCCCCCTTGAAATATGAAATACTTAAAATACAAACGTAATGAAACGCCCGCATCAAAGGAAACACGGGTGGATGATGGGGTACCCTGTCAGACCCTATATAAACACACAAGCCCCGGGTATCTCTATGGAAAAACATTTCGGTCCAGAAATCTAATGCTCCCACTGGAGCGGTGGGATTTGCACGCTCGTCAAACAAAACTATGAGCAGTTTCGTCAACACTGAACCATCCTTGAAACACTGTGCACTCTGAAATTCTTGATGAACGGTTCTCAAATGGTGTGAGTTTCTGGCCCCTGTAGTTCAAATGCCGTCAACGTTGTTGTGATCTTAAAGTCAAAAGTCATGTGGTTTATTAAATGACTATTTAAAATGCTGGGGAATTTGTTTCTCTTTATTTTTCTCTATCGACAGCATTTCTGTTGCAATTTTCATGGCTGCCTCTGCTATACGATTAAATTTATATGTTGCGTGTCCTTTGCAGGACGAGAGAGAGAGAGAGAGAGAGAGAGAGAGAGAGAGAGAGAGAGAGAGAGAGAGAGAGAGAGAGAGAGAGACTGATTGAGACAGACAGACAGACAGACAGACAGACAGACAGACAGACAGACAGACAGGCAGGCAGGCAGACAGACAGACAGACAGACAGACAGACAGACAGACAGACAGACAGACAGACAGACAGAGTTTATCTTCTAAGCAATTTTGCGTCCAGCAGTTTTTCATTGCTTTCTGAACGAGAAATCAACACTGAAGCCCAACCGACCGTTAAAGGGAACGATCCCACTGCCCCACTATCAGCGCACCAGAAATGTAAGACCGAGCGCTCTTATCCATGCGGCCAGATGCTTCTAAAGTCATCTGAAAATTTACCTGTTGCCAATGACTGTCTTCTGTAGTCCTTTTCTTAGATTCATGAAATCATCTTTATTTCTATGATTCATGAGAATTGCCCCACCTTCATTGTCGTGTGTGCAGCTTGTTGAAGCACCTGTATATGTGTGAGTCCAGGTTCTACCTGTATGCACAAGGTAATATTCCCCTTTTTACCGGTCTTGGAGCGCAATGGGCATATGTTGCTAAACACATATTATTTTATAAACCAATCGGCACTGCTGAGCAATGTAGTCAGCATCACACCGCGCGCCTTTACTTCCCACTAAATTTCCTGGTACCGTTTTTAGTCTGGGTAGACCTGGGACCCCAAAATAGAACCCCTTGACCACCGGCTGGACGTTTTACAGCGTAAGTTTTCTACGTGAGGATATAGACCGTGGTTCTCAACCGGTGGGGAACACCACCACCACCCCCCCCCCCCGGGAGAATTTTAGGGTTTCCAGGGGGGGGGGGGAGATTATTTCAAGATGACGTTAATACAAGAACCGATTACTTGATACTTTTTTCCCCTCCATACTTTCCGGTTCTACGCTTCTCGCCGTTCTGAAATTCATTGTAGAACGTAAGTAGACCCGCAAATCACGTTTTATGTAGACGTCTAGACTTGCTCTAGTATGTGTTATTAAATTTAGCTTCCATTTGTACGTATACTGTGTAGGGTCTGGGGATTTATAGGGAGGAAATACGAAAGGGGGGAGGGGGATGCCATTCTGAACATATGATCAAGGGGTGCATGGGCCAAAAAAGGTTGAGAACCACTGATATAGACAATCTCCTGCAAACTCTCGTTAGTAGCCTTTTACGCATGTTAACTTACTGTGCTACTGTTCGTTATTTCCCCAATGGACCCCGAGAATTCAGGGTTTGTGAAAGTGCGTTCTCTTTCCTCTGAACCACAGATGCCTGTACTAGTATATGTATATGAGTATGTAAATACAGTCCGCATCATTCATTTTAAACATCTACAAATAGAAACGTACTATTTACAGTATAACTGAACGAAAATTGCCACCCGCAACTCAAATAGCGTACTATGTATTGTACATATCAATTGAGTAATCTATGTATAGAATAGATTTGTACAAGCACTGCAGCATAGTCAAATTTAGTAATGAAAACGTCGGGGAGTGTTTCAAATACTGACAGTTAAAAATAACAGGCATCCAGCGGTCTATCGACTTTAAGCAAATATTTATAAACATACAAAAAATTTTAAGTTTCTAGAACGGGTATACCTAAATAAAGCAGGTTGAAAATTATTCTTAGGTTTAATTCCATTGCAAAATATGGTAATATAGAAAAATCTAAGCCTGAAGACCAAATGCCTTATCTGAACATTTAAGTGTTGACGTCAGAGGGTTCGGCAGACCAATCGGCATATCTGACCTGTGGTGACCCCGCTAAGGGGAAAGGTTACGCTAAACTATTTCAATTGCCATTCCCGTTTTTGGTCATGTTGGATTGTCGCGGTGTCACTGTAAAATGTTTACCCGGTACACATTTACTCCTTAAACCGTCTATATGGCATTTGTAAAATATGGACAGAAAAGAACCCGCAAGCAAAGACATCTACACATATTCATACATAGTATTTCATACGCTTAATGTTATTGATTAGGTAAAGGCAGAAGTTGAGGTGACCGAAAGGTTAAGACCGCTTCTTTTTAAACTTCCAGTACCCTGATGGTGGTATTGAAGGTTCAACCCCCACACCAACATTAAGTTGGACTTAAACGTTGATTTCTGGTTCAGAAAATAATAGCAACCTACTGAAAGAAAAGTTGCATAGACAATCAGTCCTGCAAAGGACATGAAACAAATGTTAAAGATAGACCAGGAGCTGGGTGGCATAACTGTTAGTGCATTTGCCTGGCAAGACAGTTGTCCGTGTTCAATTCCCAACTGAGGCAGAATGATTCTTTTCTGACAATTACGGCTCTGGGGTCGACCCAGCCTAATCAAAATGAGTCATCATCATCATCAAGTGCCTTGCCAGCTGGCGTAGGCATTCATGTCTCTCCATAGACATCGGTCTTTGGTGTTCTGGATCAACTCTGCTGATAATATTCCTCCATGCCACCGTCTCAATCCATCTAGCAACATTCCTCTTGGTCGGCCTCTGCTTCTCTTCCCCTCGATCTTTCCAGTTGTCACGATGTTCTCTCAAAATGAGTACCAGACAAATTTCTGAATTTCTTTGGTATTGAGTGGAAAGTAATGGCCGCGGGGACAGGGTACTGACCTCACCACCTCATATGTCGTAGACTAGTCTATGTGAAGACATAACACCCCACACCCTTCCTAACCCAGCAGTATCTGCTATTGAAACATCTTTTAACTTACAAATACACCCTTGGCATACTCAGATGTTGGGACATCATCATCATCATCATCATCATCATCATCATCATCATCATCATCATCATCATCATCATCATCATCAACATCATTATCATCATCATCATCATCATCATCATCATCATCCAGTGCCTTGCCGGAGGGCGTGGGCGATCATGCTTCTCCACAATTTGCGACCTCTGACAACGTGGATCAATTCCTGTCTTGACTCCCTTCCGTGCCATGACACCAGACTGTCATGAATCTTCTCACGCTGTCTTCCTCTGTCTCTCTTTCTGCAAATCTTTCCTGTTATCACAACATGTTCTAGTTTTTGTCTTCTCATAATGTGGCCAGATAAATGTTGACTGCTTCTTTCTGATGTTTTTGATAATTTGTCTTTGTGACTTATCCGCCCTCAAAATGTCCAGATTGCCCATTTTGGCTGTTCAATGTATTTTTCAGCATTATTCTATAAAACTACATCTCCAAGGCTTCCAGCGATTTATTTTCGCACGTCTACTAATTGTCCAGGATTCGCAGCCGCAGGATAAAACTGATTGTATGTAACACGGAAGAACTCTTTTTCTAACTTCCATCACGTGATACATATTCTAAACACACAAACAGAAAGGTTGCATATCGTTTGCGGGACGTTCCCCAACTCCAGGTTGCTTTACTAGACAAGTGTATGTTCAGTAGTTTGCCATTACTTTCTGAACGGGAAGGCAATGTTGAAGTCCAACTGACGAGGGGTGGGGGGGGGGGGGAGATATTCCTCTATCCCGTGATCAGAGCACCGGAAGTTCGGGCATTAGCGCATTAACGCCAGGGATCACGCAGCCTGCCACAACGTTATAAGTCTATTGCAGCATGTTGTGTTCAGCCTCGGGAGTTTCAAGATAATTTTACGTTCAGTTGTTTGCCATTGCTTTCTAAATGATAAATCAAGACTTAAGTCCGTAGGTCAGTATGACCGAATGGATATGTTCTTAAACATCCTGTATGCTGAGGTAAGGGGTTCAACCCCTACACCGGACAATTGGAATAAAACGTTGACCTCTCGTCCTTGACCTCTGAAGTCGGAGTGGGTTCACCTGATGACGAGGGACACTATTAGTATGGAAAGGCTAATACACGCTCAAAATTCAGTCCAGCACTACTAGAAGTCGTGTGTATGGATTACGCTTGAGTTTAAAGCAAGCGAGCGCAAAAAACAGGTTTAAGTCCAACTTAATGTAGGTATAAGGATTGAACCTCCTACCCCGCCACAATAGCACCGGAATTTCAAGAGCAAGTGCTCTTATACTTTCGTCTGTGGCATATTCTAGTCATTGCATAATGACATATGGTGGCCAGTTTCTTTGCCTTCCCAATGAATTTCCAGAAATTTCTGAAAATTATGAGGTTCTCATTTTATGATGCTGGATTGATCATAGATCCGCAATGTTCAATTTTAAAAAAAAAAGGATCCTGTCCCTGTAGAGGCTTGAGCCCAGACCACTTGATCCGAGACTTGTTATTGTGTCAAACATATGATGGTAGTGGAGGTGTGGTTTCTGTCAAAAATACAATAACCAGAAAAATCGAGGAGCAAGTCTTACAAGAAGAAAAATGGAAACCGTAAAGTAAATAGAGAAATTAGACGTAGACAGTCAACATCTTTGGGCACGTTATGAGGAGAGATAAACTGGAGAACTTGTTGACAACTGGCAATATTGACGGAGAAAGAACAAGGGGAAAGCAAAGAGATATATAGCTGGATAGTTTGGGTACATGGCATAATCGAGACAAGAACACAGAACTGATCCACGACTCTGGCGATCGTGTGAGGTGGCGAAACATGACTGCTCACGCTTATCGGCACGGCACATGATGATATGGATGCTGATGCCAATAATAGTAACAGATTCAGTGCCAAGCAAAGAGTAGGTCTGAACCAAACAAACATACATGGCAGAAAATGGGAAGCAGGGGTGTGACACTGCTATGACTGAAAAGTTGTTAATATGGTAGCATTCATGTTTTTTTAATAACAACACAGCAACATTTCGGCGATATATAAGCCTATGGCAGAAACGAGAAATCACTTAAGACGATTCATCATCCCACGGCACGAGTGTCTAGACCAGATTCCTTCCTCGTCACATTTACCTTAATTCCAAGCAAGGATAGCGAGTTTCTGGAATGTGATCGCCACGCTTCCACGCCTGCCCTCTCTTCCCCCATATGGGGGGATAGGCCCTCAAGCAACCCACGCCAAGCAAGCTATTTATGTGACTTGTTCATGGTTAATTAGATTTTGCGACATACCTGATGGCGTAGCTTACCGTAAGCACGAACCTTCCTTAGTCGTCTCTTACGACACGCTTGATAGGGCGCAGTTTTATTTTATTGGCGTATGTTGAACTTAAGCGTAGCATTGGAGTGATGTTTGCGTGTGGATTAGCTTTCATTATCACCAGTGTCCCTCGCCAATAGACAAACCCACTCCGACTTCAGATGTACTTGTAATTTACATCCCCAAGTCAAGGACGAGAAGCCAACATTTTAGTCCAGCTGATCGAAGTAAGGATGAACCTGCTACGTCGGCATCAGCGCACCGGATGTTTAAGAACGAACGTTCTTATCCATTCGGCCATGCTGACCTTCAATCCTTCTAGTGATTAAGGGATTCCAACACAGGAAAATAAGCGTTACTCTGTTTGCTATTCCGTTGTGTCGCCGGCGGGGCTTGCGATGACTGCAAACAATCACACATGTAGGTGCGGAGACGATCATTTGCTCGGTCGAGATAGAGATGGGGTAGCTGTGTATTCATAGGTCCGTCTGCCCTGTCAGTAGAAGGATTGAAAAATCAGGCAACACAAGCTATTTCCGTCAACTAGTAAAGTTTGCCGTCTCCGTGGCTAAGGTCTTGCGGACGCGATTCGTGAGCCGGCTTACCTGCTTTCGAAACACAGCTGTGACTGATTTGGCAGCAGACCGCGTCGCGCTGGGTCTTAACGTGTTGGTAAGGAAGCGGATCGTTCAGAAAGCAATGGCAAACTACTGAACGTAAACTTGCCAAGACATCAACAACAACAACACCAGGAAAATGCTGGTGTTGACAGCGATGTCCTGTAAATAGGATATGCAAAAAAAAGGTAAAGTTTGGGTCGAAAATATGTGTATACAAGGAAGTACATCTTGGACCTAATATATGTGTATAGATCTCTCTCTCTCTCTCTCTCTCTCTCTCTCTCTCTCTCTCTCTCTCTCTCTCTCTCTCCCTCTCTCCGCGTGTGTGTGTGTGTGCGCGTGTATACGTGTATATATATATATATATATATATATATATATATATATATATATATATATATATATATATATATGTGTGTGTGTGTGTGTGTGTGACTAAGCGGGCGTGCGCGCGCGTATGTGTAGTTCTGGAATTTTTGAAATAAACATGCTAAGCTCAGGGGTAGAACAGACCAGAAGGAAGTGAGAGTTGGTGGGATGGAAGTCGCAGTTAATAGGATGAGACTGAAAGTTGACAAGATGGATATAAGAGTTGGTGGGGTGACAACGAGAGATGACAAGATTAAATTGAGAGTTTGTGGGGTGAGATGTTGGAACTTAATGACGCCCTCACAGCAAGTTTTCGATTCACACTTTCCAAAGTGAAAGCCAAACAATTTTCCTTTTATTCACCTTTAGTCGCATTTAGTCGTCATGGCCACCTGCATGCCTTAGGCATGCAGTTCTACAGATTAGGAGAATTTGGGATCTTCCCTTCAGCATGTAGAGGCATGCACATGAAGAATGGTTTTCTCTCATAAAACTGATATTTCTTTTGAATGGTTTGACATGGACGTTTGAACCGAGTTATTATTTAGTAGTATTTTCAATCCGTGAACAATACTTCCCCATTATTTTGAGAGTGCCCTATTTTTTTTTCTGCGCTCGCTCGCTTTGAACTCAAGCGTAGTCCATGCACGCTACTTCTGGTAGCACTGGACAGAGTTTTGCGTGAGGATTAGCTTTCTATATTACCAGTAACCCTCGCCATCAGACGAACCCACCCCGACTTCAGAGGCGGTGGGCTGATGAGTTCCTAAGCTTATGATCACTGAAGCTCTAGGGGCGACCAATCTCTGAGCCACCCCAGATGGGTTTTGTCCACGGATAGAAAATTATCCGTGGTTTATGACGCGGAGTATGACAGGAAGTCTTACATCGGGTTCTGTAAGACCAGCACAGAGCTAGCTAACGCCCTAGATCTGGTACATGGTGTCCATTTACAGCGGCCGTAGCTGGTTCAGTGCCAAGCAAAAGGTAGGTTTGGACCAAACATGGTGCACTATCACAAGAACAAGTATTATAATGTAAATTTCCATTCATTGAAATTGCGACAGATGCTATGAAACAAAACAAATACCATTATGACCCTAGTTGCTTGCTTGCTTGCTTGTGTTCGTTGGCTTGAGCTCCAACGCGAAGTCCTGTATGTCGGATGAAGGCATCCTGTTGTCCAACATCGGTGCGATGTCATACAGGACCTGAGTTTTGCGTGAGTATCCGTTGTCCCATGTCTGGCTTATTGGTGTGCAGACTGGTGGTTCCTCGCCGTGCAGGCAGACACTCTCCGACTTCGGAGGAATGACCCTAGTATGGCGATATATCGTCCTTTTGTACAAATGGAAGGTCACGTATCGCGATATATTATCCTTCGTCATTGAATCAGTTAAATTTTCACCACGCATGTGACCGAAGTCAAAATACCACACCCAGGCCATATGAAAAATGAAGCTTGTCATCACTTTAAAGACAAGAAGAGATTATAATTTTTAGTTTAACATATAATTTATATCACGAAAAGATTGATTCGTCGAATCTCTGTGTGTGTGTCGATTCTCCGACGAAGGCTTGTCATCGTCTACAATCCTGCATAATTTACGGCAATTGTGTTCTTTCTTTCTTTCTTTCTTTCTTTCTTTTTTTTTTTTTTGGGGGGGGGGGGGGGGGGGGGGGGGGGGTTTGTTTTGCTTTCACTGGCTTTGAACTCAAGCGTAGTCTATACATTTGCTACCACTTCTAATGCACTGAACTGATTTTTCCGCGTGGATTAGCTTTTCATATTAATACCGTTCCTCGCATTTAGGTGTACCTGTACCGACTTCAGAGGTATTTGTAATTTACGTCATTAAATCAAGGACGAGAAGTCGACATTTTATTAAGCTGGCCGCTTTAGTGTTGAACCCGCTACCTCGAGACATAGAACTCCGTTAGTTTAAGAGCGAGTCAATGAACGACAATAAAAATGGCTTCAGCCAATTTGTTCCTCAAAAGTTAGACGGGGGTGTTATCAGAAACATACCGCCGTTGTTATTGGAGACACTAACATGTGTTTCTGAGTGCAAACGAGGAAGACACGGAAGAATCTGCATTAGACTTAACACAAAGAACTAGGTGTCTGCCCGCGTGCGCACCTGGGTATGTGTGTGTGTGTGTGTGTGTGTGTGTGTGTGTGTGTGTTTACTGGGATGCTAGGAATATGGTTAAGGAAACAAGTAAACAGCAATCAGAAACAAGTTCAGAAGCATAGGTGCAAAGATTAACCCACGTAAACACGAGGTTAATAACGTATAGACAAGGTAAATAAAATATCAAAGAGGCACTAGAATTGCTGCCAGACGGACTACCCTATCGCATGTAAACACAAGTATACGCCACATAAGGCTAAAGGTTCAAGACGCAAGCCCCGAGACGAAAGGTAGGCAACATTATAATAAGATACATTACACCCATATATGGCATCCGGTAAGAGAGTTTGTGGTGGTAGTGGTGGTGGTGGGGGAGATGGAGGAAAGCGAGAGAGAGAGAGAGAGAGAGAGAGAGAGAGAGAGAGAGAGAGAGAGAGAGAGAGAGAGAGAGAGAGAGAGAGAGAGAGAGAGCGTCGTTTGGTTTAAGAAAAAAGATACGGAACACATTGTAATTAGTACATATATATAGCAACGAAATCGAAGGAGTGGTTACGTTTATGGCTATGTTTCCATGACAACGGTTATCTGCTCTTTGTTTCCACGACAACGGTTATCTGCTCTTTGTTTCCATGACAACTGTTGTCTGCTCTTTGTTTCCCACTGCATTGAGGCTGGGGGGAAGGGGATGGGGGGAGGCAGAAGCGGTAAACAGCTTGTTACTTCATGTTACATTCACGCAGGTGTTATTAAATTGCAGGTTTAGTGTCACTTTGCTGGTGTTATCATCTTTTATCCGCGTTGCTAACACATCAAAACAAGCTTCTGTTACAACATATGGGTACCACACGAGCGAGAAGCCGCGAGGCGCAGACGCTTGCAGGCTCGCCTACTGTTGCTTGCCAGTTGGTGATGTGTTCTAATCTCCGTTGACGTGCTACAGTTTAAATGTCCTGGGCTCCCAGGTCGATCCAGCCTAAAATGAGTACCGGGAAATGTCATGGGAAGTGAAGTCGTCTGGCTTGATATTGACCAAAGCACCCATAGAGTGCCCATTGGTCTATAAAACACACGGGGCTAGTATAGGGTGTATTTTTAATGGCTGTGCAGTGTTTGAAAATATTGCCGGGCCAAATTTTGTATGTACCTATTATGTTGCATGAACTTTACAGAGGGTGAATACAAAACTTGGACCGGCAATATTTTCAAACACTGCACAGTCATTAAAAATACATCATGTACTATATAAACTTGTGCGTCCATTGATTAGGGAATAGTGAACAGTTTCCAAGACACACGGAATCGAGGATTCGACATCAGCAACAGCCGATTTAGAAGTAGATGGCTTTGTATTGATTTTAATGATATAAAGGCTGGCAGTTCATAAAGTAATGGCACATTAAAAAAAAAAGTTTAGTTGCATGTCATTTACAGGGCGGTGCAATCAACCACATAATTGTTGGCTGTTTGCAATTTTCTAGGCAATTTTTACGTTTAATATTTTACCATTGTTTTCTAAACGACCGACACCTCGTACCATCGAAATCACCGCAAAGCGAGCAGCTGGTTTTGAACCCTGGACTCGGTGTGTCGGAGATCTGTGAAACTCGTTCACTGTCCCTGAGATACGGCGCTGGCAACAGATAACTGCAGAACGTCAAGTTGTCTAGTAGATCACTCACCAATACATGTTGGGATTGAGTGCAACGTTCTATAAAACGACTGGCAACTAATTTAACCATACAACCAGTTTGCATCATCGCATGTAAAATAGTTCTTTAAGTCAACTTTATTTTACAGAGTAACACAACAGCCAAGTTTAAGCAGCCAATACAACAACCGTATTCATAAATAACCACACACGTATTATTACGCGCTCAAAGAAGTCGTTTGCGAGAACCAAGCGATGACTGTGATTCTACAAGCATGGTCAGACTGCGAGAACAGCAAGTTAAAAGAGGTGTGACCAAGCAAGAACACTATACAAGGAAGCCAAAGAAGATTGATTAATAAACCAAAACAGAACCGGTGTCGTTAGACGCCACACGCTGGGGATTTACTGAGGAGGGGGTCTGTGCACTTATGGACTGAATGGTTCGATGTGCAATGAGGATGATCTGTCGACTAACTAACTAAGCTCATAGAAGTAGAAGCTAGAAGTGGAGACTAGATGACGTGCTATACAACATACAATTTTGAGCTATACTTACCCACCGGGATTCGAACCTGTACCTAAAATGAAGTTCGAAGCCCGGGCATTAACTACAGCTTTCAATTTCTGTGTTGTCTAGTGCGTCCACTCGTCTCCACCCCTTTCTTCCACTTCTTCAAACGCCAAAGAATACACATTTGTTTATTTATTAATTGACATAGAGGTCTCAAGGAGTTCCCCAAAGAATTCCTCAATTGATATTTCTGTGTAGAACAAGTGTGGCTGGCTCATGGCAACTGTCATAACACTGGCTTGTGTTAGTGAAGCGTCTCTTGTGGAGAGGGCGTTCAGCCACGGCAAAGATCAGTTTCAAGACCATGTTTGATGTAAACATAAATCTCTAGAAACTCCGCCAACATAAATTTGATATCCTGGGCCAATGGTTCCCAAACTTGTAAATCTCGACCGCAAACTCGAGTGGAATATTTTTTTTTCCTCCTTATAGCTTTTGCTGTCTGGTGTTTGCACCGTGTTTGCGAGTTTCCTCGTGTTTGTAAACTGTTTTCGAAACAGGATGTTTTCTCATGCCACGCTCAAATGCATTCTAGCATGGGACATGATGTTTACGGAATGTGTGTCCGACTGTTTGGACCAATCTGCTGAAATGGCAATCGAGTGCAAATTTTACTGAATGACCAATATGTTTATATGCCCATCTGCATGTCTTTCCATAGTTGGTGCTCTGTTTAGAATATGCCTCTCTGAATGTCTGTCCATGGTTGGTGCTCTGTTTAGAATACGTCTCTCTGAATATCTTTCCATGGCTGGTGCTCTGCTTAGAACACGCTGCTCTACATGTCTTGGAGTGGTTGGTTCTCTGCTTAGAACACGCTGCTCTACATTTCTTGGAGTGGTTGGTTCTCTGCTTAGAACACGCTGCTCTACATGTCTTAGAGTGGTTGGTTCTCTGCTTAGAACACGCTGCTCTACATGTCTTAGAGTTGTTGGTGCTCTGCTTAGAACACGCTCTTCTACATGTCTAAGAGTGGTTGGTGCTCTGTTTAGAACACGCTGCTTTACATGTCTTAGAGTTGTTGGTGCTCTGCTTAGAACACGCTGCTCTACATGTCTTAGAGTTGGTGCTCTGCTTATAACACGCTGCTTTACATATCTTAGAGTGGTTAGTGCTCTATTTAGAACACGCTGCTCTGCATGTCTTAGAGTTGTTGGTGTTATAGTAAAGGATCCAAAGGCTCATGTGTCAATGTCATCAAAGTCCCGGGTATCAGTCTCCTTCCTACAGGCCTGTAAAGACACAATTCATAATTAACGGGCGGGCTAATACACGAAAGTGAATCTAAGCAACCATGTACAGGACGTGACAATTCTATGGATGGGGTCACTCTAAGTACATCATAAATAAGTGTTGCACTTATAAATCAAACTATGGTTAAAATAGCAATACAATAGTTTCCCCCGTACAACTCACTTTAATTGTATATAAAGTACAGCATGTCTGCTACCATATTAATAACGTTTAAGTCATAACTGTGACACACCCCTACTTCCCATTTCCCGCCATCCATTTTTGTTTGGTCCAAACCTACGTATTGTTTGGTACTGAATCTGTTCATGAACTCCTCCTTGGATGACAGGAAATGCTCGTGAGTTGCTCCAGATTTCCCTTGAAAGCCGAAGACATGCATACAGCTGTCCTCAGCGGGTTCATTGGGATGCACCAACTATAGACGGAAAAGCAAAGGTGACATCACAGCTCTGAGGCAGTGAAATGTCCCACCAGGAAAGGGCAACCGATTAGCAAATGTCGGAAAGAAGTCGCATGTGTCGGCTAATCACAGCTAAGTTAGTAGCATATCCTTTACAGGGCGTAACAGTCAACTCCATATTTTGTTTTGGCTGTTTGTGATTCCTGGGCAAGTTTACCCTCAGTAGCTTGCCATTGTTTTTTGTACGACCGAAACCCATACCATTGTATGGAAACCAATGCAAGGTGTCCTGCTTCCAAATCGCCCGCAGCTGTTTTTCGAACGCGAATTGCATTTGTAACCCTTCGCCACAGAATCGAAAATACAGATCTGCAGTAAATAGGATCAATGCAATTGTGTCCATCGCAATCACAGCGTCGAATGACCGCAGAAGAAGAAAGGCCAACGCTTAGTGAGTTACTTGGTTCAAAATAAGTTAATAAAACGTATTTACATTTATTAAACATAATTTGCTTGTAAATGTTATTAACTCTACGAATGTCTTTGAATTGTCTTCCTAGCAAACCCTGCCACTCGTTAGTTAATCAATCAATCAGGTGCCGTCTTCACAATGAAGGTTGGCTATAATGGATCTCCAATACTATCTGTCTCTCACCCTGACTGTATATTCTGTCAGATTGATGTTCGTCCATCGCTTGATGTTATCTTCCCACTTTGTATCGTTGGTTACCTCTTGCTCGCATGCCTTCAACCTTGCCACCCAATGTGGTTATTATAAGAGTGTAGTGTCTTTTAACGTGGCCGAAATTTTTAACTTGCCTCTTTTTTATTTCTTTCATCAACTCTCTTTTCATTCCAAGTTTTTCTAGAACCTCTGTATTCGATTGTTTTTATTTCCATAAAATACGACATAAGCTTCTGTATATCCACATCTTCGGGAACTCCATTCGACTTTCTACTTGCTTGTTCATTTTCCAGGCATCCACGCCATATAGCAAGTTTAGTTTTAGTTTAGTTTACTCGTTGGATCAACATCACGGCACACGGTTTAACCCATAAGTGCTCCGTTTTCCTCCTAACTCAAACCTGAGTCTGGAGAAACTCAGCTCAATGCACGAACTCCGTTGCATCGGCAAGGATCCTGAAATACTTTGGGTAGATTTTTAACTCGAAATTTTGCCCGGGCAGCGCCGCTAGGCTACTCTTTTTCGATTTCCAACTGCCAAGGGATTTTTTACGTGCGCACCAATATACACGGGCGTCCGATCTCACTACCCAGAGACCAGGGGAAATTTTATTACTGGAAGTCCAGGTGGATTTTTTAAATAAATACCGGTCCTCACTGGGGCCTGAAACCGGGACCTCCAGCACTCGAGGCGGACACCATACCTCGAGACCACTCACACCCCATATAGCAGTGTTGAACATACATAACATTTGAGAATACTCATTAGTTCGCCCACTCGCTAATATGGAAACCAACGCCTTATTGTTTGGGAACCTCTTTTAAGGTAGCTCAACTGGTCATTGCTAAGTTCTCTTTCTCTCATTGTACAGGGTGTCTCAAAACTTTAGTATCACAGAGTTAATGTAAAGTAGTGTGTATTCTATACATATTCTGCCAGAGGGGACGGGGTGGGGGGAGATATGTGTAGTGTTAAGCATGTACATATATTAGCAGTTATAAAGTAATAAAGCAGCGATTTCCAGCTCCATTCATCAGCGTTACCTTTGCAGTAAATATCTGAAACTATCTGAAACCTATTTTGCAAGGCTGGATAACAAATTGACGACTAAAGAGTGCATCGCTGTAAGTAAAATGTGTTAACATAATATACAGAGATTATATAGTTATATGCATGTGAGATATAGACAAGAAGTAGAATGACATAGAAACATCTGACTGCAGTAAATATGTGGTTTCTGAAGATAATGTAAAGAATACCATGACGACAGAAATGTCGGGAGAAGAGGGTGAGAAATTCATATGCGACATATTCAAATAGCATAATCGGGACAAGAACGTAAAACTGAACTTCGCGATCATGTGATATGGATGCCAATGATCTCCCATACTGATCAGCATAACAGATAATAATGCTATTACTAGCTAGGCGATGCCTAGAGTAGTATCAACAAGTACGGGAGATTAGTGCACGACTTGGTGTTTTTGAGATATATGATTCTACTCCCATATTTTGTATAGATTAATGGCCACTCAATAGTTGATATGGTCAACATCACAGTGGCTGCCTTAATTTCCGAAAACATTTCCAGAAACCAGATTTATAAAGGTTCTACGTGAGAACCCAGAGTAGTAGATATATACGCTTTAATGGGAATTTCGGCACATGATCAAACGAACGAATGAACGAACTTTTTTTTCTTCAAAGGGTCACAAATTGGGCACGCAGGCCCTTCTTACATTCGGCCCTTCCAATCACTCATCTTTCGTTCATCAATGCTGCATGACACATTCACATAGGAAAAAACATTGTCGAATGAATGTTGTAAACACAAACAATGCATATTACCATGTTATGAGACAGGCGGCCACACGTACGCATGCACATTCGTAAAAACACACATACCTGCATACATACTTACATGGATCAACAGGCAGGCAGTCTGTCATTGTGCTACCGTCTCTGCCACCCTGAGGCGTATTAATCAGAAAGTAATGTCTGTCCCTGTTGAGGATTGAATCGAGAGCTACTGCGTTGCTAAGTTACTGTAGACTTCAAGCCATCGTTCATATGTGCACAGACTGCAGTGAAAGCGACACCAAGTAGGACTTCATCTTCTTCTTTACACCTTCCAGGGGAGTGGGTCACACCTAGTGATGCATCTGAAAGGTTAGTGTGTCCGACTTCGGCTCGTATTTACTTCAGCTATGCTTCCTCCAGACATAATCCATGTGGATTAAAGATCTCTGTAAAATTTCGATCCTAACAATTATGTCATGACAGCGACCTTAAGGCCTACTGTCTGCGATCTGTCTCGAATTTTTGTTTTATAGCGCACGACTAGCATACGGAACGTCCTGTTTTTCTCCCTTATCCGAGACGGCTAGGTGTCAGTTCTCACTACCCAAGATATCAAGAGGGCGTGTGATATCTTCAGGTATCGATGGTGAATGAAAAAATTCCCAGTCCTATTATGGGATCGAACTCGTTACCTTCAGAGCTCGAGGCGGATACATCAACCTCTGAGTCACATAATAATGCTATTACTAGGCTGGGCAATACCCAAAGTAGTAATAGCACAACTTTACCTCTATCATTATTGACTGTTTAAAAAAGAAAGAAAGAAAGAAAGGAAGGAAGGAAGGAAGGAAGAAAGAAAGAAAGAAAGAAAGAAAGAAAGAAAGAAAGAAAGAAAGACAGACAGACAGACAGACAGACAGACAGACAGACAGACAGACAGACAGACAGAAAGACAGACAGACAGACAGACAGACAGACAGACAGACAGACAGACAGACAGGCAGGCAGGCAGGCAGGCAGGCAGGCAGGCAGGCAGGCAGGCAGGCAGGCAGGCAGGCAGACAGACAGAAAGAAAGAAAGAAAGAAAGAAAGAAAGAAAGAAAGAAAGCAAGAAAGAAAGAAAGAAAGAAAGAAAGCAAGAAAGAAAGCAAGAAAGCAAGAAAGAAAGAAAGAAAGAAAGAAAGAAAGAACAAACGAACGAACGAAAGAAAGACAGAAAGAAAGAAAGAAAGAAAGAAAGAAAGAAAGAAAGAAAGAACGAACGAACGAACGAACGAATGAACGAATGAAAGAAAGAAAGAAAGAAAGAAAGAAAGAAAGAAAGAAAGAAAGAAGAAAGAAAGAAAGAAAGAACGAAAGAAAGAACGAAAGAAAGAAAGAAAGAAAGAAAGAAAGAAAGAAAGAAAGAAAGAAAGAAAGAAAGAACGAAAGAAAGAACGAAAGAAAGAAAGAAACGGGCTTGATGTTGACGATAACAGCCTGTCTAGAACAATAGAGAATTCTGTGCAGACCAGGTGCAGAACGTTTGGGACACCCTGTAATCTAGCATACATCCTAGTTGTATCTATCATGTTGTTCGTTTCTGGTCCGCCTTCCTCCAACCAATGATTCTGTCTACGTGCTTTTCTCTGTCGTACACATATGCAGCAAATACACCCACCAGCATTTTTTGTAAATACTTCCACATGTTCCCGGCTAGAGCCGTGCCCGTTTAATGTAAGTAATAGATGTATAACTTGTTAAAGTTTTACAGGTCATCATCATCGTCATCATTATGATTATCATCGCCATCATTATTATTATAATTATCGGAGGTCTGCATGGCCGAGTGGATAAGAACGCGTGTTCTTAAACATCCTGTGTGCTGATGCCGATGTAAGGGGTTCAACCTATACACCGGGAAGTTGGATTAAAATGTTGACCACTCGTTCTTGACTTGGGGACGTAAATTACAGGTACCTATGAAGTCGGAGTGGGTTTGCCTGATGGTGAGGGGCACTGTTAATATGGAAAGCTAATCCACACGCAAAATTTAGTCCAGCACTGCTTGAAGTAATGTGTATGGACTACGCTTGGGTTCAAAGAGAGCGAGAGCAAAGGAAAAGAATCACAATTATAAATATCATCATTATTATCACCATCATCATTATTGTCATTGTCATCATAATCGCCATTATCATCATCAGCATTATCATTTTCATCGTCATCATCATTATCACTATCACCATCATTATTATCATTAGCATTATCACAATTACCATCATCATCATCATCATCATCATCATCATCATCATCATCATCATCATCATCATCATCATCTTCATCATCATCAAGCATTCGGTCTTTGAGCTATTCGTAAATCTTCCCGACCATTCCATCGAAGTCTGTTTGTTTAGACTCTCATGACTTTCATGTGTGTCTACAGAGGATATATGAAAGAGATAAACAATCTTCTTAGGTCATGCAATGGTCAGTTGGACTTCCCGTTCAGAAACCTTTGGCAAACTACTAAACGCAAACATTGGGCTGGGGGTTGATAGCAAAGGACATCCATATGTTAATAATAATAATAATAATAATAATAATAATAATAATAATAATAATAATAATAATAATAATAATAATAATCTCCTTTTACCGCCAAGCGGCGTAGGAAGGATTAATTGACTCTCCAGCCCCCCGATAGGTGGCATTGGAAAGTGTCATTCCACGTAATTGTACAATGTCTTTGATGTTGTCAATTTATTTACTTCTCGGGCGTTCACTAGCTCCCGTAGCAGATATTCTTTGATGTAGTGCCAGTACTGGTAGTTGATAGTGTTGCAATCTAACGCGATGGCCGAACCATTTGATCTTCTGCCTTTTAATATATATGGCACGAGATATTGAACCCACTGTCTGTCTGATATCATCATTTCTTATTAGGTCTCGGATAATTAATTTGGCAGCTCTCCTCTAGCATCCCATTTCCCAGGTGTTGATTTTGCGCATTTGGATAATGTCTAAGTAGCATAGGGTTGGTTTGAATATGCTGTTTATTATTTGTCGTTTTGCGGACATGGGTATATTTGGATGTTTTAGTATGGGTGATATTTGATATATAAGCGCACTTGCTATTTGACATCTGGTTTCTATATCTGTGTCTATTTTGCTATATTCTGTTAGCATACTTCCAAGATAGGTGAATTCTTTAACTTTTTTCAGACATGTGCTATTTATCAGTATATCAGTATATTTAGTGAACCATATTTTATAATAATAAAGTTAAAGTTAATCGCATGTCCTTTGCAAAACGTCACAATCAACCCCATAATTTTTGTGTTTTCTGAACAATCGACTCCAATATAATGGAAATCAACGCAAGGCGGCATGCTTCAAATTCGGTCGCAATTGACTTCGAACTATCGATTCGACAAGACGGGGAATTATGATACTACGAGTCTCACTATCAATTAAGCCACAGCTCCGGTTGTGACGGAATATAGACCTAGAACTAGAGACCTTGATCTATAGACCTAGAACCATAGACATTGAACTATAGACCTAGAACTATAGACCTAGAACTATAGACCTAGAACTATAGATCTAGAACTATAGACCTAGAACTATAGACCTAGAACTATAGACCTAGAAATATAGACCTAGAAATATAGACCTCGAACAATAGACCTAGAACTATACACCTAGAACTATAGACTTAGAACTATAGACCTAGAACTATAGACTTAGAACTATAAACCTACAACTATACACATAAAAATATAGGCCTAGAACTATACACCTAGACTATAGATCTAGAAATATAGGCCTAGAAATATAGGCCTAGAACTATACACCTAGAAATATACACCTAGAACTATAGACCTAGAAATATAGACATAGAACTATACACCTAGAACAATACACCTAGAACTATACACCTAGAACTATACACCTAGAACTATACACCTAGAACTATACACCTGGAAATATACACCTAGAACTATACACCTAGAACTATACACCTAGAACTATACACCTAGAACTATACACCTACATCTAGGACTATAGACATAGAAATATAGGCCTAGAACGATACATCTAGAACAATACACTTAGAACTATAGACCTAGAAGTATACACCTAGAAGTATAGACCTAGAACTATAGACCTAGAACTATAGGCCTAGAAATGTAGGCCTAGAACTATACACCTAGAACTATACACATAGAACTATACACCTAGAACTATAGACCTGGAACTATAGACCTAGAACTATACATCTAGAACTATACACATAGAACTATAAACCTAGAACTTTACACCTTGAACTATAGACCTGGAACTATAGACCTAGAACTATACACCTAGAACTATACACCTAGAACTATACACATAGAACTATAGACTAAAACTATACACCTAGAACTATAAACCTAGAACTATACACCTAGAACTATACACCTAGAACTATACACCTAGAACTATACACCTAGAACTATAGACCTAGAACTATAGACCTAGAAATATAGGCCTAGAACTATGGGTCTGTGAAGTGCTACGGTCATTACATTGTGTAGGTATCTTGGGTCTTCAAATTTACTTCTTGCTCAGACAGCAATGGCAAACTACTGAAATTGCCTAGAAAATCAACTTGGAGGTCGGGGTTGATCGCAACGTCCTGTAAAGGATATATCATCATCAAGTGCCATGTCAGCTGGCGTTGTCGTTCATGGCTCTCCACAGATCTCGGTCTTTGGTGTTCTGAATCAACTCTTCTGATGATATTTCTCCATGTCACCGTCTCAATCCATCCAGCATCATTTCTCCTGGTCTGTCCCTGCCTCTCTTCCTCTCGATCTTTCCAGCCGCCATGAAGTTCTCCAATGCTTCTCTTATCAGCACATGACCAAAGAAAGCTGTTTGTCTCTTTCTTATTGTTGAATATAATGTTCTAGTTTCATTAGCCTCTTTCAAGAAATCGTTGTTAGTTACTCTGGCAGTCCTAGGAATTCGCAACATTCGTTTTAGGAACCACATCTCTGTTGCTGCCAAGTTCTTCCATGCCACATTTTTAAAAAGATGTACCCACGTGTTTTTTGTTTTGTTTTGTTGTTTTGTTTTTTTAAACAGTAAGGAATTAGTTAGTTAGTTAGTTAGTTAGTTAGTTAGTTAGTTAGTTAGTTAGTTAGTCGCTGTTCCAGCTTCACGGCAAAGTATCGCCCCATAATGCCCCGTTCCTGTGCCAGTGAATATCACACAAAATGATCCCCTTTGCCCTATGTAAACAGTGGAACAGACAGGAGTCTTGACAGTAAGAAATACATTATCACAGGCTAAGGGCTATATGGGTATAGTAAGTACAGTAAAGGATCATTGTAAACTCCTTAAAACGCATTAGGCTTATGGTGCGAGACCCATATATTTTATAGGGTAATCGGCATTAGGTAGATAATGTGGTCAGTTGCACACCCACCGCTTTTACTTCCCTGGTATCTATTTGGGTCTAGGTCGGCCAGGGAGTGTAGGTCAGTTTTAAAGATCAGCATGTGTCCAGGTGTTAGGAGGAATACAAGGTGACAGGAACAGGAATAACAGTCATCAGATGATCATCACACTAGACATAGAGTGCAGAGAGTATTGTCTGGTGAGACTTGATTCCACCTGACAATAAACATGAGAAAGATTCTCACAAAGGATCGTGTCGTACATTAGAAGGTGTCATACAACAGAGAGTGTCACACAACGTAGTGTATCACATAACAGATGGTATCACACAACAAATGGCATCACACAACAGAGTGTATCACACAACAGAGGGTATCACACAACATAGTGTATCACATAACAGATGGTATCACACAACAAATGGCATCACACAACAGAGTGTATCACACAACAGAGGGTGTCACACAACATAGTGTATCACATAACAGATGGTATAACACAACAAATGGCATCACACAACAGAGTGTATCACACAACAGAGGGTATCACACAACATAGTGTATCACATAACAGAAGGCATAACACAACAGAGGGTATAACAAACAGAAGGTATCACACAACATAGAGCATGACACAACAGAAGGTATCACACATCAGATGGTATCATACAACAGGTTGTATCACACAACAGAGTTATCACACAACAGAGCGTATCACACAACAAAGAGTATCACACAACAGTAGGTATCACACAACAAAAGATATCATACATCAGATTGTATCACACAACAAAGGGCATCACACAACATGTGGTATCACACACCACATGGTATCACACAAAAGATGGTATAACCCAACAGATGGTATCATACAAAGAAGGTAGGACACGACAGAAGGAATCAAACAACAGAGTGTATCACACAACAGATGGTATCATGCAACCGAGAGTATCACCAACAGATGGTTTCACACTACAGAAGGTATCACACAACAGATGGCACCACATAACATAGGGTATCACACAACAGAAGGTATCAAATATTAATCTGTGATATGAGTATATAAATGGAGACTCTGCTTCTCCGCAGATATGAAGTTGCAGTGTTTGTCTTGCACATCTCGCTAGTCACTTAATTTGAATTGCCGAAGGAGAGTTCTGTAACTCTGTCCCCGAAAGGATAGTACTTTACAACCAGGTCGGGATAAAAGTCTCTACACGAATGTCACTCCGACAAATTTGAAGCCATTGTTGTGGCTCAGGTACCTAGGAAGTATAATATCATCAAATGGCAAATCAGAAGAAGAGATCGGAAATAACTGCAATAAGGCAAACCAACTAATTAGACAAATGGCACCAATACTAAAGAACAAATATGTATCAATAACTACTAAGAATGCACTTTACACCACAATCTTCCAACCAACTCTATGCTACCAATGCCAAACCTGGACAATGAAAGAACAAGAGGAAAGACAAATCACAAAAACAGAAATGAGATTCCTGAGAAGAATACTCAATGTGTCACGAAAAGATAAAATTAGAAATGAAGAAATCAGGACTAAAGTGGGGGTTATAGCTGCACTAGATTTTATTAGAAGGCAGCAAGTAAAATGGTTTGGCCATGCAAGTAGGTTACCAACTAACAGTATACCATAACAAGCAATGATGTACAGATCAAATGGAACCAGAGGAAGAGGCCGACCACGTAAACGATGGACGGAGGGAATAGCAGAGTCCATGCGAATATCGATACATGAAGCCCATAAGCAGGCACTCTCCTGCTGTTTATATTTCACCTCGACACCGCAAGGTACAAGGGGAACATGAGCATGATGAGATAAGATGAGATTGGGGCTCAAGCTTCCTGAACGCCAAGGTGTTGGACTTGAGAGTATAAACTTAGTCTTCTAGAGGGGTGACTAACTATCTGTTACATACAAGCAGAGTTAATGGCGAGAAGACCGACTGCATTGCACCGGGTTTATCCCATATGACAGAGCGGCCTGCCGAAAGCATCGCGCTGACCACGAGCTATATAGGTTGACCAACTATCTGTTATATACAAGCAGGGTTAAAGGCGAGAAGGTTTATTTCATTGCACCGGATTTATCCCATATGGTTCGATCTCTTTCTGCAGGACGGCCTGCGGAAAGTGTCGCACAGAGCTCGAAATCCACTCCCAGGAGTCACCGAAAATATTGCTCTCATGAAACGAAAGATGGTAGGCCAGCATGGCCAAATGGATAAGAACGCGTGTTCTTAAACATCTGGTGTGCTGAGGCCGACTTAAGGGGTTCAGCCCCTACGCCGGACAGTTGGACTAAAATGTTAACCTGTCGTCCTTGACTTAAGGACGTAAATTACAAATACCTTTGAAGTCGGAGTGGGTTCACCTGATGGCGAGGGTCACTGTTAATAGGGAAAGCAATCTACAGTCAATTTTCAGTCAAGTATTACTAGTAGTGTGTCTGGACTAAGCTTGAGTTTAAAGCGAGGGAGCGCAAAATAAAATAATAAAATGGTGGAATACGGGAAGGAAACCACCACCTGCTGAACGTCGAGGCAAGCTGCTCAACTCCTTCGCCACGGAGCGACTTATCTGTTAATATGCATGGGAACGCACTCCTTCCTTTAAGAGTTAAAGCTATAACTTGGACAAAAAGAGTTAGTAGCTACATGAGTCAGAAAGAGTTACAACATGTCTTAATCCCCGGAGTACGTTTAACCCCAAACCGCATTTTGACAGTGTTCGTTTTAACCACCTCAAAATTCTGCTCTCTTGCGCTTTTGCCAGGTAGAAGCACACCCCGGTGACTGGAAGAATCTCTCTTCTTTGGTTCGTCCATCTCCCCAAACGTGTACCTGCGCCTACACACACGGGTTTGCTAGATGAGATTTACTCTCATCCATCGACTCGGCATTGTCACTTGCTATTCTCTCAAGTGCCAAGGTAAGATTTCTTGTTTCACTTGATTGCTTTTTGTCTGGATGCAAATGAATAATGTGCGCGTTCGTTAAGAATGCGTAGGGTTTAGGTTTAAGTGGGATTAATCTGTATTGATGTTTCGCTTTGTGGGTAGCTGTTTTAGATATCAATCAGTGAGCTCATGTGTATTTTTATTTGAAAATGTGATTGCAAGATGTTAGCCGTGGTTTTATTATCATTTAACAACTAGCCTCAAAGGCTTTATTTACTGCTTCTATTTTTCTTCTCCTTCTGCTTCTTCCTCTCACCTCCCTTTCATCATCCTCCACTATTCCTCCTGCGTCTGCTTCTGCTTCTTCTTCTCTTTGCCCCTTCCTCATCTTCTTCCTCCCCCTCCTCCTTCTCCCCTTCTTCTTCTTTTTTCTTCTCCTTCTGCTTCTTCTTCTCTCCCCCCTCCTCCTCCCTCCTCCTGCTTCTGCTTCTTCTTCTTCTCCTCTTTGACTCCTCCTCTTCCTTCCTCCTCCTCCTTCTTCTCTTCCTCCTCCCCCTTCTTCTTCTTCTTTGTTCTTCTCCTTCTGCTTCTTCCTCTCTCCTTCCCTTCCTCCTCCTCCTCCTGCTTCTGCTTCTTCTTCTCTTCGCCCCTTCCTCCTCCCCTCCTCCTCCTCCCCCTTCTTCTTCTTCTTCTTCTTCTTCTTCTTCCCTTCCTACTCCTCCTCCTCTTTCCTCTTCTTCTTTTCCACCTTCTTCCCTTCTCCTCCTCCTTCTTCTTTTTGCTTTCAATGGTTACTGCACGGAAACACCTTAAGAATATGTATTTTGACACGAATATAAACTGTCTCAAGAAATGACAATAAATAACTACATATAGCTATCAATAAACGGCGAGGGTGGCGAAAGGGTAGTGATAAGGGTTTGCAATCCCGCATATCACTTCACAACGCGCTGAGAGCAAGGAGCAGGCCGCCTTGTGTTGATTTTTAACAATGGTATGAGCGTCGGCAGACTTGTCTAGAAAATCACAAACAGCCAAAATATCCTGGGGTTGAATGCGTCGTCCTGGAAAAAATATGCAACTAACTTGTCAACTATCAATAACTGACTAATGATAAATGACAGTAAATGTTTAATAATGTATGCAATAAATAAGCAATGATATATTATAGTAAATGTGTAGTGATAAATGACACTAAATGTTACATATTAAACGCCAATAAGTTATAAATACAACAACTACAACTAAAAACACACATTATTGGGTCCTGCATATAGTAAATATACTATGTATAACACATCAGAAAGGTTATGAAACAATGAGGTGAGGTGACTAATTCCCTTTCACATGTCATATCCTTGGCTAACTGAAGACAAAACAGATAACCATGCTGATATTATTTATATTTCGCACTCACATCATCATCATCATCATCATCATCATCATCATCATCATCATCATCATCATCATAATCGTCGTCGTCATCATCATCATCATCATCATCATCATCATCATCAACAACAACATCGTTATCATATCATCGTCGTCGTCGTCGTTATCATCATCATCATCATCATCATCACGAGGTTAGTCAGGTCTAAGAATGGTGTTGAAGGCTTCTGACGATATGACCTCATTGCCCTCTGTGCAGCAATGCTCGTCTGCACAATATTCATATTATACCACGCCATTGTGATATGGCTGTTTCTTTGAAGCCCACTTGTTTCTTTTCGCTTGGTTGTTGCCTGGCAGCGTCTGGACGATTGGCTAGAATTGCAGGCTTTCAGTCGGGAGACCCGAGTTCGATTCCTCTGTAAGGTGATGGACTTTTTTGTCCGGGATGAGGGGCGAGAGAGAGAGAGAGAGAGAGAGAGAGAGAGAGAGAGAGAGAGAGAGAGAGAGAGAGAGAGAGAGAGGGGGGGGGGGGTTGTAACAAGAAAATCACAAAACAAAACAGTAATACAACAAAACTAAGTAAACTACGACGCAATGAACGACGTTTCGATTATGATAATTTTCCTCAGGAACAACACAAACAGATCTACAGAAAAACATGAAATTAGAATATTTAATACATTAAAACACAAATCCTTCCTTGTAAGGAAGTCGGCGCAGAAGTTCAGTTGTGAAAGGTGCTAAATAAGAACATGTGTAGCCGTTTATGGACTACGCTTGATTTCAAAGCAAGCGATCGCGCCCCTCCCCCCCCCCCCCCCTCCTTGCTTTCCACCCACCATAAACAAAATATCCCCTTCTTTAATCGACACGATAATACCACAAGATTGTAAGATCTCTTCATCGTATTTGACTTGAGCCCATGTTTACACTGACACGAACATTTCTGTTCAGATGTGCACATGCTAAGTTCTGACACTTGTCATTGGATGTCTGGTCTTTCATAAGAGACAATCCATTGCAAGTGAGATCCGTGTTGTTTATCTTTGAAAAATAAAGCTAGCCGGCTCTTTGGCCACGCCCAACACGTGAATGTTTTCGCCTCGTCCAATAGCATTATTGCTTTTATAGTTTGTATTGATTTTGAGAGATGTGGTTCTATAGAAGAATGCTAAAAATAGCTTGGGTGGTTACAAATAGTAGCATACACAGTTCTATAGAAGAGAGATGATAATTCATTGGGCAGATAAAACGAGCTATATAACATATAGGCGTGGTTCTATTGAAGAATGCCTAGAACATACTGGGTAGATTACAAAAAAAATAGTATTTGATGTGTTTCTATAGAAAATAGTTGAGAATTCCATAGGTAGATAAAAGAGCAATAGATGTGGTTCTTTAGAAGAATAATTAATAAGTGTGATTCCGTAGAAGAATGTTAGAATACCTTGGACATAAGAAAAGACCAAGCATATGATAATACCTTGGACATATCAAATAAGCAATCAAGACATTAGGAAAGAAACCAACTCACGAAGAGAATTGGTTACTCATATCAGAAGTAGACAACAATCCACATTATTTGGTCATGTCACGAGGCTATATTATACCTGCGAATTTATTGCTCATACTGTCTTCGTTCATTCTATCCAGGCATTGATCCGTGTTACTGCATAGCGGCTAGGTATATCAACTGTAGTGATCAAGTGTGTTGTTATTTAACTGTTTCAGCGCTAAACAAACAGTAGGTTTGGACCAAACATGGTACACAACCAAATAAACAAGTATTATAATATAGATTCACTGAGAATTGAAACTGCAAATACCACGAAATAAAACAAATAACACGATGACCCCAGTATGGTGATATATCGTCCTTCTGTTCAAATGCAAAATCGTATTTGGCGATATATTATCTTTCGCACTGAATCAGTTAAGTTGTTCTACGACGGACAATTCCCAGACTGATATTTCTGATGTTGTGTTTGCCAGTGTATGTGTGTGTGTGCTAATTCGGTTTAGTCAATTCTTTACTTATTAGTTCCACAATCAACCCTGGTTATGTGTGAGTGTGTGTGTGTGTGTGTGTGTGTGTGTGTGTGTGTGTGTGTGTGCGTGCGTGTGTATGTGTCTGTGTGTGCACGCTCGCGCACTTGTTAATTACCATGGATCAATTCTATTCTTAGCATTGCTATCTCCGGCACTCATGCAAGGAATGATTATAATCACAAAAGTTAAAGAGGATATCTGACAGTTGAGGGATCTTCACCAACTGCGGGGCTTCTGCCAGCTGTGGGATCTTCGCTGTCTATGGGGGTCTTTGATAGTTGTGGGATCTTCACTCGTTTTGGGGTCTCTGCCAGCTGTGGGATCTTCGCTGTCTATGAGGGTCTTTGATAGCTGTGGGATCTTCACTCGTTGTGGGGTCTCTGCCAGCTGTGGGATCTTCGCTGTCTATGGGGGTCTTTGATAGTTGTGGGATCTTCACTCGTTGTGGGGTCTCTGCCAGCTGTTGGATCTTCGCTGTCTATGGGGGTTTTTGATAGCTGTGGGATCTTCACTCGTTGTGGGGTCTCTGCCAGCTGTGGGATCTTCGCTGTCTATGGGGTTTTTTGATAGCTGTGGGATCTTCACTCGTTGTGGGGTCTCTGCCAGCTGCGATATTTTCACTAGTTGTGGTGTCTCTGGCAGATGCGGCATCTTCACAAACTGAGGGGTCTCAGGCCGCGGTGTGATTTTCATTGTCTGTGACGGGTCTCTGACAACTATGTGAGATCTTCGCTAGCTTTGGGGTATCTGCCAGCTGCAGAATATTCTCTAGCTGTAGGAGCTTTACCAGCTGCTGGATCTTCACTAACTGTGGGGTCTCTGTCACCTGTGGGATCTTCACTGGCTGTAGGAGCTCTGATAGCTGTGGGATCTTCATCAGCTGTGGTGATCCCTGGCAGCTGCGAGATCTGCACCAGCCATGGGATCTGCCAGCTGTGAAATATTCACCAGCTTTGGGGTCTGCCAGCTGTGATGTCTGCCAGCTGTGGGATATTCACCAGTTGTGAGGTCTGCCAGCTGTGGGATATTCACTAGTTGTGAGGTCTGCCAGCTGTGGTGATCTCAGGCATCTGCAAGATCATCACCAGCTGTGGTGGTCTAAGGCATCTGCAGGATCTTTGCAAGCTGTAGTGTCTGCCAGCTGTGGGATTGTCACCAGCCGTGGGTTCTGCCAGCTGTGCGATCGCCACCAGCTGTGGTGTCTGCCAGCTGTGGGATTATCACCAGCTGTGGTGTCTGCCAGCTGTGGGATTGTCACCAGCTCTGGTGTCTGCCAGCTGTGGGATCGTCACCAGCTGTGGTGTCTGCAAGCTGTGGGATCGTCACCAGCTGTGGGATCGTCACCAGCTGTGGTGTCTGTCAGCTGTGGTGTCTGCAAGCTGTGGGATCGTCACCAGCTGTGGGATCGTCCCCAGCTGTGGTGTCTGCCAGCTGTGAGATCGTTACCAGCTGTGGTGTCTGCCAGCTGTGGGATCGTCACCAGCTGTGGTGTCTGCCAGCTGTGGGATCGTCACCAGCTGTGGTGTCTGTCAGCTGTGGGATCGTCACCAGCTGTGGGTTCTGCCAGCTGTGGGATCATCACCAGCTGTGGTGTCTGCCAGCTGTGGGATCGTCACCAGCTGTGGTGTCTGCCAGCTGTGGGATCGTCACCAGCTGTGGGATCGTCACCAGCTGTGGTGTCTGTCAGCTGTGGTGTCTGCAAGCTGTGGGATCGTCACCAGCTGTGGTGTCTGCCAGCTGTGGGATCATCACCAGCTGTGGTGTCTGCCAGCTGTGGGATCGTCACCAGCTGTGGTGTCTGTCAGCTGTGGTGTCTGCCAGCTATGGGATCGTCACCAGCTGTGGTGTCTGTCAGCTGTGGTGTCTGCAAGCTGTGGGATCGTCACCAGCTGTGGTGTCTGCCAGCTGTGGGATCATCACCAGCTGTGGTGTCTGCCAGCTGTGGGATCGTCACCAGCTGTGGTGTCTGCAAGCTGTGGGATCATCACCAGCTGTGGTGTCTGCCAGCTGTGGGATCGTCACCAGCTGTGGGATCGTCAACAGCTGTGGGATCGTCACCAGCTGTGGGATCGTCACCAGCTGTGAGATCGTCACCAGCTGTGGGTTCTGCCAGCTGTGGGATCATCACCAGCTGTGGTGTCTGCCAGCTGTGGGATCGTCACCAGCTGTGGGATCGTCACCAGCTGTGGTGTCTGCCAGCTGCCCTGAACGTGCAGTGGGCATATGCTGCTAGACCTATCCTGTTACAGACTTGCACTCAGTGGGTGATATAGTTAGAGTCAAACCGGCCGCCTATACTTCTCTAGACATTTCCGGATACTAATTTAAGGCTGGGTCCATCTGGATCAACATACTTTAGGTCCTCTAAAATCTTCACTTGGCTCTGTCACGTCACAGCTGGTAATTGCCTATTTGTTGGCTGAATACATCCATCCGATTTGTCACCGGCTGGGTATTTCCTCATGTACTAACTACCAGACCGTTCTCCCTGGTCTAGGTGTTACACTTCTCCGTAATCCCGTATACTCTCTTGAGTAACGTGCCGTGCGCGAGAATCGGTAGCGGTTCTCTCCGCGTCGGTGACTTACAGGGTATGTGAGCCGGTCGCTTAGAAGGCAATGGCAAACTACTGAGCGTAATCTTGCCAAGAAATAACAATCAGCGGATAGTTGTTAATGTTGACAGCGATGTCCTGTAAAGGATATGGGGGGGGGGGGGGGGGGAACTAACTACCAGGACCCATAAGTGAAGCATAAACAGTAACATTGTCACATGTCGTGCATGTCATAAGAGGCCACTCCTGGAAGGTTAACCCGTCAAAAAATGTCCGCAGAAGTCGGATGTATCGGCCAAAAGGCGCAAGTATCGCAGCTCTGCTGTAAAGAGGCACAACGCTCCGGATGAACGCAGAAGAAGAAGAAGAAGAAGAAGAAGAAGAAGAAGAAGAAGAAGAAGAAGAAGAAGAAGAAGAAGAAGAAGAAGAAGAAGAAGAAGAAGAAGATAAGAGACCACCAATAAGGGTTGGTGTGAGAACGACGACGGCGACTACGAATCAGCAACAAGAACAAAACAATACTAACAACAACAATAAAAGCAAAAGACTTGTCTTAGAAATGCGCAGTCGTGTTTTACAACTTTCTATTTCAAAGTCCGAAACCTTTGTTCGGAGCGTTTCTATATGTATCTTGGTTTCGTTTGTTTTAGAATCGACATCATACACGTCCGACTAAATCTACAGTCCCCAGTCTCCCGCAGCAGATGTCATAAGGTGTGGATGCAGATCCTTTCAGAAACATACGGCGTGTAAACAGGTCGCTTGCGCGTCAGAACAAGAGAATAGAAAAATATAGCCTGACCCTTGCCGAAACGTCATTCTTGTTATAATAAATAAAATAATGAATAAATTGTTTGGGTGCAGTTTCCTGCTAAAGGTTTGTGATATGATAGGGCCGAGACATTTTGTAGGCCAAAAGCCAGGGCCAATAGGTAGTCAATCTTTTCCTCATTTTGGTAATCGATGAGTCCAGGCGCTGAAGCCGCGTCAGACCGTGCTCATGACATTACGTATGCAGTTCCCTATCAACTTCGCTTGTTATAGATAGTGCAAAATGATTACTTTCTATCCCAGTTGGCAAGGGATTGTAGTTAACAGTACTCCTCTGCCAATCGGCAAAAGGTTGTAGTATAGTGTGTGCTTCCTATCCTAGTCAAAGATTGTAGTACACTGTATTTCCTATCCCAATCAACAAGAGACTGTATTACCCTGTACTTGCTGTCACAATCAACAAGAGACTGTATTACCCTGTACTTGCTGTCACAATCAACAAGAGACTGTATTACCCTGTACTTCCTGTCCCAATCAACAAGAGACTGTATTACCCTGTACTTGCTGTCACAATCAACAAGAGACTGTATTACCCTGTACTTGCTGTCACAATCAACAAGAGACTGTATTACCCTGTACTTCCTGTCCCAATCAACAAGGTAGTGTAGTGCACTACTTCCTGACCTAAACAACATTAGAATTGTTGTACACACTATTTCCTGTCCCAATCAACAAGGTATTGTAGTAGACTACTCCATATACTAATCAACAAGAGATTGTTGTACACTACTTCCTGTCCCATTCGGCATAAGACTGCAGCACACCGTACTTCGCTCAACACCTGAAGCAATCATACAGTTCGCTCAACACCTGAAGCAATCATACAGCGCCAAGATTCCATACAAGTTGTTCTGATCCCCCGTGAACACTTGTTCAAACATTGACACCTAACTTAAGCTGCATCCTGTGAAACGACTCCTCAGTGTCGTGTGCATCAGGTGGCTGGTCGACCCGGGCACGTCTCTGTGCTTTAACTCATCTGTTTATTCTTCCTCCTCAATTTTTTTCCCAACCACCACCACCACCCGGCTCTGTGACGAAGGAGTTACGAACGCAATTCGTAATCCCGCTTACCGCGTTCGAAACACAGCTGCGGTTGGATTTGGAAGCAAACCGCCCTGTGTTGGTTGTCATGCAATGGTATGAATGCCGGTCATTCAGAAAGCAATGGCAAACTACTGAACGTAAACTTGTCAAGAAATCACTAACACCAAAAACAATGCTGGTGTTGATTGCGACGTCTTGTAAAGAAAATGCAACTAACTTTCTTTCTTGAAACATAGGCCATCAATTAACTCATTCCAAAGCGAAATTTCCTTCTCTCTCCCGTGCAGCCCTGCCCATGTTCTCCCCATATAATGCATTTCTATTTCTAGTTATTGCTGTAACTCGTTGGCTGCGAGATCATTTAAGGTTTTTGGTGGTTATGTTGTGGTAAGTGAATAAAAATCAGTCAGTTGCAATGAGAGAAAGAGTGTTAAATGCAACATGTACTGGTGCATGCATGTGAAGCATGGATAATGGGAGGCTAGCTGAGACACATCTAATGGCAGTGGAATTATGGAGTCTGAGGAAAATGCAAAGAATACCATGGGTGGAAAGAAAAACAAATGAGACAGTCCTTAGAGAAACAAATGAAATCGTCAACTGATTCGAGAAATCAGACGCAGTCAGGCATGACTTTTATGGGCACATTATGGGAAGAAATAAACTTGAAAACTTATAAACAAATGGCGAAAATGAGAACAGAGAAACTGTAAAGATCTGGCATTACTTCCTACAGTACCTTGACGTATAGAATAGGGAAGAGGGCCCTGAGAGGTGATCGCCGAGAGGTGATTTCTTGTAGGATCTGGATATAGCAAGGGAACAGAGCTAGGGGAGGGCAAAGAGATACATACCTGGATGGCGTGGTCACTTGACACAATCGGGACAAGACCACAGATTGGATCTAAGACTATGGTGATCGCTGAGACGGCGAACATGACAGGATGACATACCATGATGATGGTGATGATGGTGATCGTTGAGACGGCGAACATGACAGGATGACATACCATGATGATGGTGATGATGGTGATCGTTGAGACGGCGAACATGACAGGATGACATACCATGATGATGGTGATGATGGTGATCGTTGAGACGGCGAACATGACAGGATGACATACCATGATGATGGTGATGATGGTGATCGTTGAGACGGCGAACATGACAGGATGACATACCATGATGATGGTGATGATGGTGATCGTTGAGACGGCGAACATGACAGGATGACATACCATGATGATGGTGATGATGGTGATCGTTGAGACGGCGAACATGACAGGATGACATACCATGATGATGGTGATGATGGTGATCGTTGAGACGGCGAACATGACAGGATGACATACCATGATGATGGTGATGATGGTGATCGTTGAGACGGCGAACATGACAGGATGACATACCATGTTGATGGTGATGATGGTGATGATAGCCAGTGGGTGTCAGGATGTATGGTACTGTCATAGAGCACGGCTCCTTCGTCGTTTTGTATTCGAAACCCCCCCCCCCCCTCCCCCGCCCCTCAAGGCGATGACTTTTTTATTTTTATGTTCTGTCCTGTCTCTCTTTTCTTCTGTACTTCCGTTATAAATTTCTTTCTGCATTTCTGTCTCGTCTCTCTTTCCTTCTGTACATCTGTGCTACCCATCTCTGTTGCTATATTTTTGCCTACTTCTTTCTCTCTCTCTCTCTCTCCTCTCTCTCTCTCTCTCTCTCTCTCTCTCTCTCTCTCTCTCTCTCTCTATCTCTCTCTCTATCTCGCTCTCTCTTTGTGCACGTCTATCCTACCTATCTTTCTTTCTATACTTCTGTCATAACTATCTTTTGTTCTCTACTTCTCTTTCTTACTGTCCTATTGTCCGATCTATATTCCTTACTTTATTACTGTCCTTCTTATTTTTTCTTTCTGTACTATAGTCCTATCTGAGGTACTTTCTTTACACCTGCCCAGCTCATCTTTCCTTCTACACAACTATCTTCTGATCTTTCTTTCCGTACTTCTGCCCTAAAAGGAACCAAGAAGAAGAAGAAGAAGAAGAAGAAGAAGAAGAAGAAGAAGAAGAAGAAGAAGAAGAAGAAGAAGAAGAAGAAGAAGAAGAAGAAGGAAGAAGCAGAGGAGGAGGAGGAGGAGGAGGGGAGGAGGACGAGAAAAAGAAGAAGAAGAAGAAGAAGAAGAAGAAGAAGGAGGAGGAGGAGAAGGAGGAGGAGGAGGAGGAGGAGGAAGAGGAAGAGGAGAAGGAGGAGGAGGAGAAAGAAGAAGCAGAGGATGAGGAAGAGGAGGGGAGGAGGACGAGAAGAAGAAGAAGAAGAAGAAGAAGAAGAAGAAGAAGAAGAAGAAGAAGAAGAAGAAGAAGAAGATAACGATGCTGATAATTATCGGCACTGATGACGACGATACCCATTAGGGATACACAAAGTGGAGAGTGGAAAAGAAGAAGTAACAAAGACATTTATGATCTGTTTAAGTCCCCGCTAATCACTGGTATCATGAAGGCTAATAGACTACAATGGCTGGGGCATATAGAAAGAATGGAAGATAATAGGGAAACAAAACTCGCTTACACTCAGGAAATAAATGACCGTAGACCCCGAGGTGGACCAAGAAGATGGTGGAGAGATAATATATACATATAGACCTATAAGCACTTGGAATCAACGACTGGCAAGAGAAGGTCAACCAGAGAGACGAATGGAGACGGATTGTATCTGCAGCAAAGAACCTCAATGGCTTGGAACGCTGAAGAAGAAGAAGATGACGATGATGATGATGGTGCACAACACCAGCAATATAGAGAACGAAGAAAAATAACAAAACACTCAAGAACTCCAACAAAAGAAGGTACAGAACAAGAAGTAAACAGAACGAAAGACGAAACCGCATTAAAAACAGCTGCAGAGCCAACAACAACATTAAGCCATTAACACATTAGACCATTAACAACTTCTAGACTAATTGTTTTCCACAGGTGTACAATATGATTTGTAATTCAATTAATTTGGTGTATAGTTGAAAGTCAGAAGTAATATCTACCCGCTGAGAAATAACGAGCAGAATCCCCCAACAGCCAAGTGTGAGGTAGGATCTTATATTTACCAAGCCTGGACGGGGAAAAAAGAGTAAATTTGACCTCTTTGTAATGTAAATTGCTGTTGCCTTAGATTTGGGTGTAGGCAATTCTCAGTACAATAATACCGAGTCGGGTTTTCGTGTTTGAAATGGACTGTATTCCACACTCTCCGTTGTCACTGATAGAGCGTGTGTTTGTGAACGGGTTTTCCCATTCTAATTCGTTTGGCTTCTAAAAAATGAATTTCTTTTTTTGGGCAGTTAATTTACTGTCTATTTTTGATCACGTTATGAGGAGAAATAAATTGGAGAACTTGATGACAACTGGCAAGATTGAGGGGAAAAGAGCAAGGGAAGTCATATAAGTAAATACTTGGATGGCTTGACTACGTGGTATGGTCGAGACAAGAACACGGAGCTGATCCACGACTTTGGTGATCGTGTAAGATATCGAAACATGACCGCCCACGCTTATCGGCATGGCACATGATGATGATGATAATGATGAATCTTCTATTTAGTGTTGAGGGATAAGAATGATCAGCATTATTTATTACTTATCTATCTATCTATCTATCTATCTATCTATCTATCTATCTATCTATCTATCTATCTATCTATCTATATATCTATCTATCTATCTATCTATCTATCTATTTATCTATCTATCTATCTATCTATCTATCTCTGTCTGTCTGTCTGTCTGTCTGTCTGTCTGTCATTGATTATGAAAATCAACGCAAAGCCATCTGCTCTCAATTCGTCAGCGGCATATCGGGATTAGTTAGTTAGTTAGTTGCAGTTCCAACTTCACAGCAACGGGTCGTCCCCATTTTTCTCCGTTCCTGTGCCATTGAATATCACACAAAACGCTCCCCACTGGCCAATGTGAAAAGTGGAAAAGACCGGAGTCTCGACAAACAATAGCCCGCACAGATACACTGTGCATAATGCCGCCGCCAGAATGTCAACACACCAGTCCCCCACAAAACGCCCAACTCATCTCTGATGGAATCGGCAGTCATTTCCCTATCTGGATGTTTCCTAGATATTCACCCACACAGTCCACGAAAATATAGTTCATCACCGACGGCAGTGGCAGTCAACCAGAAGCCCAGCAGCCACGCATTTCTGCATAAGGCAAAAACCGGTCAACTCTGGGACATAGCCACCTGCCATCGCTCTGAACATGCAGTCACGTTCCAAAAAAAAACTTGGGCAGATTCAAAAGCACTCCACACGAAACTCACAGATCACAGTGTCGCGCCACGCACTCACTCAGTAGCAGGGCGACGGAACCATCAAGCCTCCTTAGTCGCCTCTTACGACATGCGTGGTAGGCTACAGTGTTGCTATTCTTTGCTTCGCCGAAGGATAGTATATCACCAAATATAACCTCCCATTTGGACAGAAGGACGATATATCGCCATACTAGGGTCATCGTGTTATTTGTTTCGTTTCGCGGTATCTTCCGCAATTTTATTCCACATTAAACGGAAATTTACATTGCAATACATGTTCATTTTATTGTGTACCATGTTTGGTCCAAACCTAGATGTTTTGTTTGGCACTGAATCTGTTAAAACAAAACTATGATTTTAAGTTAGATCGAAACAAGTCATCGCCAATTATTTTTCATACACACATCTTAATTAATCGACAACTGACGCTGAACAGACACTGTTTACCACCTTTTGTCTACAATGGCGACGGTATGTATTATTCACTGTAAACACGTGTCGACAGCTTCTCTTCTTTACTCGCTTACCTGAAATGTCACGGAGTCTTCTCTACCTTCAGATTGCAAAAACGACCAAACAAACTCTGGGATGTGTTTTCCTGCAGCTCGGTAATGGCGCACGGGTCTCTCTCTTGTGTTTTTTTGTTTCTACAGCCATGGCAAACGTCTGTGGTTGCTGTTAACGCCGAGAAATCCGTATTTTGGCATGCACCGCTATCTAGGAGCGTCATTCTTCTTCCCCGCGCAGGATAAACAGATAAAAATTGCATGTCCTTTGCAGGACGTTGCCATCAACCCCAGATTGAATTGTCATTGCTCTGTGAACGAGAATATTGTAAAATCATGCTTCTGTAGTTTTGCTGTACTGTAAAATAAAGGACCCTTCTTCATGTCATTGGTACAGTGTGTATTTTTAATGACTGTGCAGTGTTTGAAAATATTGCCGGTCTAAGTTTTGTATTTACCTGTTATGTTGCATGAACTTTACAGAGGGTGAATACAAAACTTTGACCGGCGATATTTTCAAACACTGCGCAGTCATTAAAAATACATCCTATATATGATGCTACACCATGTATAGCTGAAATGAGTTGGGTTGAGCTAAGAACCGACATCATTGCACTCAGGACATTCCCATACGTACTCCATCCCCTCGTTCAACAGACAGCGAAGAGTCACATTACTAATTGTTCTCACAGCTATATGATTGAAAGTTCTCCTGATCTTCTCTCTCAGTTTTGAGAGTCTTCCAGAGTCCTTGTTGATTCCCCCGCAATCTCATTTTTTCCACATACGGGTTCTCAATCTATTCCCCCACCTTCTCCACCTGGTCCCACAGGCGCACCACCACCTCTTCCTTGTCCATAGGTAATCTACCACCAATAGGTGCATTCCCTGCCGGCCTATCAGCTAGTTCATTACCCCACACTATCGCATGGCCAGGGAAAAAAAAATCCATACAATTCTCATAATCTGTGACCTCTGAAGCGAGGTGAGCCATTCCGAACGAAACAAGTTTTTTTTTTCGCCTTAATAAGTATACTCTTTGAGTCCGTACTGAATACAATGTGTGTTACTGCTTCCGCCTCCATTCTCATTGCTGGAGGTCATAGCCTCACAAGCCAGACTCCTTTTTAGACCGACGACACTCGATCGGTGAATACAGTAAACAGCTCTTTGTTAGGAGGACTATTAGATTATTAACTGATTCAGTGCCTAAAATATAAAAAAAAAGTAGGTTTAGAACAAACATGGTGCACAAACAAAAGAACAAATATTATACTGTAAATTTACGTTCACTGAGCATTAAAATTGCGGAATATATCACGAAATAAAAGAAATAACACGATGATCCTAGTATGACGATATATCGTCCTCCTGTCCCAATCGGAGGTGAAGAAGAAGAAGAAGAAGAAGAAGAAGAAGAAGAAGAAGAAGAAGAAGAAGACAAAAACGTTTGTGATAGTGATGAAGGAGAAGGAGGAATAAGATGATGATGATGATGATGATGATGATGAAGACGATGATGATGATAAAGATGATGATGATGATGATGATGATGATGATGATGATGATGATGATGATGATGATGATGTAGATGATGATGTAGATGATGGTGAAGATAATGAGAGAGAGAGACAGACAGACAGACAGACAGAGACAGAAAGAAGCGTTAAAAACGAATATGATGTTGTGTAAACAGACGACATCTCCTCGTTAAAAGAAATGCTGGAAGGAAATGTGGTGGCGAAGCATTACACACGAAGACAAGGTAATGCGGGGGTACACAACATCAAGAGACGGATAATGAAGACACAAGCATTAAGCTGTACAATTTATTGCCTGGTGTATATAGCTACATCTCGTTACGTGCATATTTTAAAAGACACAATTGCCGTCTTGATAGACGATATGATAGTTTGTTACATTATGCTTCAAATAATGCAGAATAACTATAACCATAATAAGTGTAACCCATGGCGGCAGCGAGTGTGACTGATCAGACCAATAGGCGCGGTACATGTTCGTCCACGATGGATTCATGTGAACACCACATTGTCATTTCCACAATCACGCACAATCTTACGTCTCACACGCTCAGTGTGTGACTTATCTGCAATCATTTTCTCTTTGTTGATATTTTCCCTCCATGCAACGAGATCAGCGACGACTTGCTCCCAAGGTGCAATAAACATGCCTGTGTGTCATTCATGTCCCGCGTATATACATCTTTGTGCCGTAGTAGAGGCCGACCCCGAGATCTTTTACCCATTTGTAATTCACCAAAATCGATGTCTTTTGGTATTCCACCATCGCCCATCCTCCTAATGTGTTCTAACTGTATACATCTAAGTCTGTGAAGACGGAGCATTAAACAAACTGTCACACAACCCGATCTTCCCAATACTTCGATATTTGTGATTTTGTCTTTGCCACTTGATACCAAGTATTCTTCGCAGACATCGCATATGAAAGCTGTTTAAACGTTTCTCTTGGTATGAGTAAGTTGACCAGGCTTCACTACCATAAAGAAGAGTACTAAGGACACAGACTTGATAGACCAGGACTTTTTGTTTTGGCAGTAAGCTTCTTGTTCTCCCAGACTTTCTTTATTAACCCGTTCATTGTAGTGTCTGCCTTGCCAATCCTGAAGATGATATTGTGATCTAGTGATAATTTATTGTTGATCTCTAATCCTAGATATGTGAAATGGTCTACTATCTCCAGCTCTGCATCGTCAATAAAGATTGGTGATTCCCCATTTCCACCTTGTGTCATAATCTGATTTTTCTTTTTACCAATTGTTAAACCAAATTCATAACACGCATTGGAGAATGCATGTAGTAGACGTTGTAATTCTTCCTAAGAGTGGGTCGTGATTGCAGCTTCATCTGCAAACATCAACTCTCTGATGCAACTCATATTCTCACAGTAACAAAAACTGCTTGCCACGGTATTGCAGGCTACCGTTTGTGTCTTCATTATTCAAATTCATTACTGGAAAACACTGTTTTGAATCAAGAGATGGACTCCGATGACGAGGGACACTGATACAAGTTCCGAATGCCGCTCTTGTTCAGAACAGCTCTGGCTAGGTAGTTTTTCGAATGTCCGTCGTGCCTGGAACAGCTCTGATGGGCACAACGACAAGCACATGTCCGAAAACTCGCTGAGTGGATACCGTCTGCAGACCTGTCTTTTTTGTGCGGGAACGGCCCTTGGCGAACGACATGCCCAATATATTGAAGTGAGGAATCAAAGCAGCCATGAGCAGGACGTGACGATTCCCCCGGTAAGCCCAGCACCAGTGCGCTATGTGTCGGCTCTGCAATTATGGAAGCCACCCAGATGGCGGAAAATGCTATGGACTGTCCCTGCCTTCCTGTGAGGGATGACCACGAAGTCTTCGACTGTTCTAACTTGACCAGCTGGGAGGTGGACGGTACCACAAAAGTGAGAGTCTCCCATGAATGCTAACCTGGTCAAACATGCACGCGAAAAGTCGGACCTAAGGGTTGACCTAAGGGTTTCGACCCAAGGGTGCCTTACGAGACACACCGCAATCACATCTGAAAAAACACTCCGGATGAACGCAAAGAAGAAGAAGATTCACGAGCAAAAATCAGTCCAGAGCATTAGAAGTAGTAGCAGTGATGGATTACGCTTCAGTTGAAAGCGAGCGAACAAGAAAAGATGTACTCCAAGTAGTGTGTTTTAAGAACACTGAAGACAAGTAGCAGGAAAGAAGAGTTTGAGACACATGCAATTCGACCTTCAATGCAAAGATGGCACATGATGATAAAGTGACTAGGATGTGCCTGTTATATGTGGCACACAACATATGCCATACTACCTTAATTTACTAGGATTTATGTCATAGTTAATAACCGTTTTTCGGTGATAAATATTATTGCATATTTATGCGTAAAGAAATTAAATTAAAACCTCGATTTGCTAGTGCTGTCATTCTTTGCTCTCAGCCATGAGAATTTACATCCGCAACAGGCGCTGTCTATTCTGAGAGCATTTTAACGCCTGCATAAATCCTCTCTTCTTATCTTCTTCGTCTGCCGCAGTACTATACCGAGATCTCTTTGGCACGCCTTTCTCCCACTCCTTTTTACCTCGCACACTTACTGTTACTTTGTTTTTCTGTTTGTCTCAGCATGTTGCTATCCATCCCTCACGTCCGTATGGTGCACTCCCCTCCATAACACACACTATGGTTCCTAAACGCAGTTTGTGTGCCATGGTTGGTTGATTAGTTGGTAGGTTGGTTGATTGGGTGGATAGCAGGTTGGTTCGTTTAGTTGTTTGGTTGGTTGGTTGTTAATTAATTAGTTGATTGGTTGGTTGATTAGTTGGTAGGATGGATAATTTATTTGGTTAGTTAGTTAGTGTTAGTTAGTTAGTTAGTTAGTTAGTTAGTTAGTTAGTTAGTTAGTTAGTTAGTTAGTTAGTTAGTTAGTTAGTTTAGTTTAGTTTAGTTTAATTTTGGTTGGTTGGTTGGTTGTGGTTGGTTGGTTGGTTGTGGTTGGTTGGTTGGTTGGTTGGTTGGTTGTGGTTGGTTGGTTGGTTAATTGTGGTTGGTTGGTTGGTTGTGGTTAGTTGGTTGGTTGTGGTTGGTTGGTTGTGGTTGGTTGGTTGGCTGGCTGGCTGGTTGGCTGATTGGCTGGCTGGTTGGTTGGCTGGCTGGCTGGTTGGTTGGTTGGTTGGTTGGTTGGCTGGCTAGCTGGTTGGCTGGCTGGTTGGTTGGCTGGCTGGCTGGTTGGTAGGTTGGTTGGTTGGTTGCAATTCTCCCCCAGCATCCATTGGCTGTTTGTGATATACTAGCCAATACTTACGTTTGGTAGTTAGCCATTGCTGTCTGGTCGGCCGGCTCTCATACCATCAAACCAAAGCCTGCAGCTGATTTCGAGCACTCGACCCGGTATGTCGGGGAACTGCGAACCTGTTTTCACTAACCCTGAAGCCACAATCGCCACAGTTAGTCTTTCAAAATATTAACAGTCTGTTTCAGAAGGAATTAAAGTAATGTCTATATAGGACGTAATGAGTTAGAACAATATCTTGTATAGTCTTTATGTAGCTCTCTATTTCATGCTATTCCGTCTCCTGCCTCTGTTTGATCAATTATAGTGTGTATCTTTTACCGTAGTACCACAGTGACCAGCATGCTTGTCTGCTCGCCTGGCGTTCATGTTTTCGAGTCTTTATCAAGACTGGGGGAGGGCAGAATCTTTTTTTTTTAAAATTGAACTTGGCCCCCTTAGATTCGACGGAGCACTACAGCAACACTAATAACAATAAACCCAACAACACTAATAACAGTAACAACAACACTAATAACAATAACAACAACAACAAACTCCAGCACACGGACGGATAGCATGTTTAATGTCTGTCACACGTTTTCTTGATGATAATATCACGAAGTTCTTACGATGATATGCTCATGATATTATTGTGTGATGGTCGTTGTCTAGGTAACGATACTCATGGTGTGTCAATGGAGATATCTGTCTTGCAATGTAACTCACCCCCGCAGTGCATATTCACCAGGCATTAAACAAGATTCCGTTGGCGCACATAATCCTTTATTACAGAAATAAGACGGACAAACGGAACATGTTTATACATCCAGAAACATAATGTAATCCATAGAATATAAATATCCTCCTCACAATTTAACCAGCACACATCAATGCCTTCTCACGGCTGGCTTCTAATCTCAATCCACAAGACAGGTAATCCAGCTACAATCCTCGGCTGGATCTCACACAATACAACCCACACATTGGGTTGGAGCCACTGCTCAACTATAGAACCCACTCTGGGTTTTGGCCTACACTCAATACAGAACCCACTCTGGGTTCAGGCCTGTCTTCCCAACTAGAAGAACAACACAACACGGAGCTCTCTCTGAAAACGACCTGCCCCGCAGTCAGTCTCCTCTCTCACTGACTTTCCAGTCGCCTGACTTCACACAACACACAACTCTCCCTCGACCCATCCCCCCCCTGGGGATTTCCACTCATATCCGCCCCATTATTTCTGAGGGTTGATTGTTTTCCTTGTAGCCAGGTCAGTCACTTTACTGTCTCTCACTCTCATCTCCATTCTTCCTCCTGCCCGGTCACTCAACTCAATGTCAGTGACCCAGGCTTATGTCATTACCCCCCTCTTAAAAGAAAACTTCGTTTTCAAATATTGGGAGACTAAAACTTACTAAACATGTGACCCAGACATATAGCCTGGGTAGCCCTAAGTATGGCTGCACCTTACTCCAGCTACCACACTACATAATACATCAAATGCTCATAGTACACGCCTATATTCATCACACATAAATCCAACCATCTATCTTGTGTATCAATGCATGAACTAATACATCACATCATAATAATAATACATCATAGAAAAGCATTGTACTTATGTACCCACAGGTCTCTTACTACTTCACGACCCCACAATACTATTTGTGTACCGACCCTATATCAGGTGGTTCTGTTCTTGCATTAACCCACCTCTGATTCCTGTCGATGCTGTGTCTACCTTTCATGTACCCATGACTCATGGTACCTCTACAATTACAACATCTGTTTGCTATCCCTAGCCATGGGTCAGTAATGTCGCGAAAACTCTTTTGACCTGACTCAACTTTCCTATCTGCATATTGCACCGTTACACTTGAGTCTCTGTTTAGTCTGAGCTCTTTATTCAATCTTGGCCCATATACCTGGCACCTTGCTTTCTGCTGCATACGCCTTTTGCCTATGTGCCCTGCACATGCACTATCCTGAGCTGTTCTAGTATATCGGTCTCTCTGTGCTACAGGTACAGCTACTTGCCCACGTGCAGTTCCACTATCTGAAAACCTGCGAGTGAGAACATTGTTCTTCCTCTTGAAACACCATCTACCTTTCTTTGACTGCCTATGTTCTACTCTCCTACACCCTTGGGAACATTTGTTCAGAGTAGTATCTTGTCTCTGGGAGTCACTAGCACTATATTTGGGATCCATTCTCACCTGCTCAGCTGTCCTATCCTTGTCCTGAGTTCCTGTGTCTACTTCAAGTGCCTCTTCTACCTCAGCTATACTGTCTAATTTCGGTTCTCTTGTAGTAACTACCTCATTACTGCTTACACTATATTTTTGGTCCCAATAAACTATTTCCTCTTCTGTACAATCTTTAACTCCTATAACATTTCCTATGATCAAATCAGCCACTGGTGAGTCCAGAACACACGCTGTCACTCTTCCAGTGATATATGGTGTTTTTACTGTTATTATGGCTACTGGGTAGAACTCTACTGTGCCATTGAATGTTATGCATCTAATCTTTGTCCCTGTATAATCCGAGGGATCTATTAAACTTCTCCTCACTCCGATAGACGTACATCCGGAATCCCTAATTGTTAACGCTGGTCTATCATTAACAAATCCCTGATGCAGCTTCAAACTGCCTCCTTCATGCACTGCTGATCCTGCTTTCACTGTATGACCACATATTAGGACTGGCTGACTGTCTTTTTCAAAGAGAGGTTTGCACCCACTACAATCTTCATTGTTCAGCGTCTCAATTACTTGCGCTGCATTTGAGTGCTCCGTTTCTCTCATCCTACATTGATGGCTGATATGCCCCTTCTTTCCACATTTGAAACAAGTAATCTCCCTTTTAGTGTTGTTCGTTGGTCCATCTGCTGGTTGTGCATCACACTCTGCTGCCCTGTGTCTCCAGCTCCCACAATTCCAACATCCGGCATAATTTGGACGTCTCTGGAAGTTCCCTCTTCTATATGGGTACCGTCCTACTCTACCAACATTGTTTCCTCGGAAACCATTATCTTGAAGTTCTTGCTGCTCACCTTTCTGTGCTGAATCCACACTTTTCGCCCTTGGTCTGATGACTGGATTCTTGTCCTGTTTAGTGTACGCTGCACAGACTATTTCCTCACTCATTAGTTTCCCAATAGATACGTTAGGATGTGCAGTCATGTAGTTTTGCCCTAACTGAGACATTGTGTCTATGTCCTTTGGCTTCCGTTCCTCAAAGAACGCTACTAAATTAGAATTGCATGCAGATACTACCTTGTCTCTTAACATTAGATCTACTAATTTATTAAAATCTTTCCCTACTTCTGCAAGCTCCATCCATTTGTTAAATGCATTCTTTACAGTGTTAACAAAGTCTGTGAAATCTTGATTTGTCTCTGGCACTAACTGTCTAAACTTTGTCCTATATCCATGCTCAGTGAGTTGGAACTTTGTCAGCAAACGTTGACGTAAGATAGTGTAGTTATTCCTTTCTTCTACAGGTAAATTGAACATGGTGTCTAGTGCCTTGCCCGTAAGAAGCTCGCCAAGTCTAATAGCATACTGGTCTTCGGGGATGCCTAACACTTTCGCTGATGCCTGATATCTGTCAAGATAAGCTTCAAGGTTGTCTCGGTCCGTAAAGTATGGCAGTTTTAATCTCTGTGACGACTGCAACGGTTTTCTACTTTCCTCACTTTGACCCTTCGATGCAAATTCTAACTTTTTAATAGCAATTTCCGCTTCCATCTTAATCTTCTCTTTCTCAATTTCCATTCTCATGTGTGTCTCTTTCTCTTCCTGTAGACGCTTATTTTCCATTTCAACTAGTTTTACTTGTGTCTCTTTCTCTTCCTGTAGACGCTTGTTTTCCATTTAAGCTAGTTTTACTTCCTGTAGACGCTTGTCTTCAGCTACCTTTTCTTCCTGTCTCTGTTCTCTTTCAGCTTGTCTTTGGTCTCTTTCAATCTGTTTCTGTTCTTTTGCTTCAGCATACTCCTGTAACTCTTTACCTTTCAGGCCTATTCGTTCACCTGCTTCAATATAGTCCATTAAAGTAGGCATCTTGTACTTGTGGACACTTTGCTGTGAATCAGCCAACTATAAATGTCCAGACTCCACTGTTATTCTTTGTGTCACTTCCCTAAGTACACCCGCACTCCCTGTGTACGTAAATCCGTAGTGCTACAATATCACTCTGTACTCACCCAGTCACTCTATAAGCACTAGGTAGTGAGGGGGGAAGTATCACCTATACTCCCTCGTATATATATCTATGACCACAAGTTCATAAAGTCCCTGGAAATATTGTTAAACATACATATAAATACATATACAAACAAATGGATGATAACACTAAGTGATGACTATCCAACGCTAGACTTCACAAGCTGAGTACACGGAGACGATGATGACACGGAAATAAACCACAGTAACAAATACAAGCTTGTGTAGGGACATCCACAGTGCGCGTAAAATATAAACATAAATTGACCAAGACCACTAGACAGCAGAAATGACGAAAGATCACAATAATAACATATATCCGACCACAGCAAATATTATATGTAAATATAACGAAAAGAAAGAGAGAAAGAACAGGAATATATACTGAAAATATACACAGATCTTACGTTAGACCCAAAAGGCACGGTGTATAATCTAGGACCACCCTGCTTCACTGCAGAATCAAACAAACCGACCTTACGATTTTCTTCCCAGAAAACACATGGTGCACAGTAAGAAAATAAATTTTCGCCCCGCCTCCCGGCCTTCGAGAAGCAACACAAAAATGCCCTACTCTTGACAAACACTGGACCACATACAAGTAACAGCTTAACAACCGAAAACAATATTTATAAGACAATGAGCAGCAAACAGACTGTCCAACTCGTTGGCCGATAAATATGTGCCCACTAATCCGTCGCCAAAAGTTCTTATTTATTCAGTCACCAAAGTTTTTGTTCGTTTTAATAGTTATTCGCCCTCGGCTGGAAATGTCTACGACGCTGGATTTCAAAGCGACTTGTTGTTTGTTGAGTGGTTCCTGAATTCACGTGGTGATCAAAAGTTCCAACTGTCGGAAACGTTGACGGTAATAATAATTATCCAAAGTGTTCTTTCGATATGTTGTTACTCTCGTTGCGGAGATGGCGCTTTGCTGTATCATATATGTTATAGATTCACCAAAAGAAAAGATCAAAATAATGGCAATAAATGTTCAACGCTTTCACTCTGTACAGTCAGTTCTTTTTGGCAACTGTATGCAACTATGTTCGCGGAGCCGACACGTCATCATTCGTTGTCAAAATGTTTGCTGATTATAAAGTAATGAACACAAAGGGCTTTTAACAAAGACCAATAATCAAGTCTGGTTTCACACAAAACGCCTTGTTTTGTTCATTCACAATGAGTCAGCTTGACCACCATAGGTCGTGGAAATTCCCGAGTATCTTTCCTCCTTCCACCCCCAACTCACAATGTCACCTCAATTTCTCTTTATCACTCTCAGTGAAAAATTCCTCCGTACAACAGTTTTCACACACACTTGACAGCCCCACCCGGCTGCGGTAGGGGTAACGTTACTATCCCCTTCAGTCAACTGTCCGTCAAATTAGCGACTGCCAATTTTTCTCTGTTATCCAAACATGTACTTCCCCAGTACCTGGACGCTGGTGTACCCACCCGTCCTATTTACTGCGTCGAATAATCTTGACCAGTCAACTTGCAACAACACAGTGCGCTTGCCTCCAGCACACACACACACCTGTCAATTATCTTTGGTTCCCAATCCTGTCATTATCACCGACAGTGACGTCCTACACACACACTCTAGGACTGACCGCACTTGTTGCAAACACGTTTTGTCCCCGCGACATTTCCTCTGTGCTGTCCGTGACCAAACACCCCTGCTACTACACTCGACTCTCCCGGTCGATCTGTAGCGCGCTGACAGTTTTTCCTCGATGTGGCGTCTTACACACACACACGTTCGATATTCCCACTCCCTTCTGGATTAATCCTGGGTTTTCATTAGCTTGATCACTACTGTCTGGTATCAAATTTACCTGTCACCGTAATGGACTCTCCCGGTTAGTCTGTATGGCGTGTCTTTATCACCCCCTCTCGCTTCAGCGATATGGTTGGTTCCAATTCACCTGTAGTGGACTTGACGTGAACTGTCTGTAGCCAGTTACCACACGGAGAAAAACTCAGTGTTTATACGGTGGACACACTCCGCTGTCCACCCTCTCTCCGCGAAGAGCCCACAAACATCTCAGAATGACAACACTGTCTATAATGTTCTTGACCGTACGTAGCCTTCCAGATACTCCTTACTAAGTGACGAGCGCCCAGAAATGTCACACGTTTTCTTGATGATAATATCACGAAGTTCTTACGATGATATGCTCATGATATTATTGTGTGATGGTCGTTGTCTAGGTAACGATACTCATGGTGTGTCAATGGAGATATCTGTCTTGCAATGTAACTCACCCCCGCAGTGCATATTCACCAGGCATTAAACAAGATTCCGTTGGCGCACATAATCCTTTATTACAGAAATAAGACGGACAAACGGAACATGTTTATACATCCAGAAACATAATGTAATCCATAGAATATAAATATCCTCCTCACAATTTAACCAGCACACATCAATGCCTTCTCACGGCTGGCTTCTAATCTCAATCCACAAGACAGGTAATCCAGCTACAATCCTCGGCTGGATCTCACACAATACAACCCACACATTGGGTTGGAGCCACTGCTCAACTATAGAACCCACTCTGGGTTTTGGCCTACACTCAATACAGAACCCACTCTGGGTTCAGGCCTGTCTTCCCAACTAGAAGAACAACACAACACGGAGCTCTCTCTGAAACGACCTGCCCCGCAGTCAGTCTCCTCTCTCACTGACTTTCCAGTCGCCTGACTTCACACAACACACAACTCTCCCTCGACCCATCCCCCCCTGGGGATTTCCACTCATATCCGCCCCATTATTTCTGAGGGTTGATTGTTTTCCTTGTAGCCAGGTCAGTCACTTTACTGTCTCCCACTCTCATCTCCATTCTTCCTCCTGCCCGGTCACTCAACTCAATGTCAGTGACCCAGGCTTATGTCAATGTCCATTTACTTATTTTTGCTCAGCTGTGTAGAGCCATTGCTGACCCGATTGCCTGCATGTCCTGTGTTCGAATTCACCTGGGCGGGGGGGCGGGGGGGGGGGCAATTATTATAAATTGACATGCGTTGCCAGGTCCCCCCCCCCCCTACCTCGGCCTAAACTGGGTACCAGGAAATGTTGCGGGACGTAAATATGGCCCACGAGATATTTACTACCTCACCCTAAGAGCGTCGATTTGTCTTCACAAGTTTAGGGCTAGCACTGTATACGCGGCCGACTTCCTGGCCTAGAGATTAGCAACTTTTCTCCGTAATCTCGTATACTCTCGTAAGTAATGTGACGACGGTGAGAATAAGCAGTGGTTCGAATCACGTCGGTAACTTACTGGGTATGTGAGCCGGCCGCTCAGAAAGCAATGGCAAACTACTGAGCGTAATCTTGCCAAGAAATCAACAATCAGCTGAAAGATGCTGATGTTGACAGCGATGTCCTGTAAAGGATATGCAAACATGTTTTTTTACTGTATACACGACGCGGTTGAAAGGGTAGTCGCTCTTAAACTTCCGGTCAGATGATGGCGAGGTGGGCTGTTTAACCTCTACACTCAGTGGTTCTCAACCTGTGAGGAATTCCTCCCCCCCCCCCCCCCCGGGGGTGGGGGGGGGAATTTTATGATTTCCGGGGTGGGGGGGGATATGATTATCTTAAAATTGCGTTAATACAAGAACTGATTACTTGATGTTGTTTTCCCCTCAATACTTTACGGTTCTTTACTTCTCGCCCTTCGGAAATTCGTTTTATAACTTAAGAAGACCCGCAAATCACTTTTAATGTAGACGTCTAGACTTGTTCTAGTATGTGTTATTAAATTTAGCATCCATTTTTACGTATACTGTGCAGGGGCGGGAGGGAAATAGGGAGAAAATATGACAGGGGGGGGGGAATGACATTCTGAACATATGATGAAGGGGTGCATGGGCCAAAAAAGGTTGAGAACCACTGCTCTATGCCGACATTTAAGTTCGACTTAAACATTGACTTATCGTTCAGAAAGCAATGGCAAACTACTAAACTTACAATTACCTAGAAAATAAACTTGGGGTTGACCGCAACATCCTGTAAAGAATATGCAGCATTTTTTTTTTTTTACCAGTTACTCGATACGCCCAAGACATTTAAGAAATCCCTGTATGTTTTGACTTTTACAAGTGTTAAAACAGCAAAACTGCTAGACATAAAGATAACACAACAGGACGAAATGTAACTCTTCTTCGAAGGAGATCATTTTCACCAGCTCCTCATAGTTCAAAGCAGACGAGATAAACTGTTTACCCTTTGAAAAGGATCACATTTCCACAGAAGTATAATAGTTTGTAACAAATATTGTTTTAGATTTATTTAACATAACACATCCTGAAACAAGCAAGAAGCTTCGCGTACTTGGGAAGTATAATATCATAAAATGGCAAATCGGGGGTTAGCATGGATAAGAGAGCTCGTTCTTGATCTTCCGGTACGCTGATGCCGATGTAGCAGGTTCAACACATACACCGATCAGTTGGACTAAAATGTTGACTTGTCGTCCTTAATTTGGGGACGTAAATTACAAGTACCTCTGAAGTCGGAGTGGGTTCGCCTGATGATGAGGGACACTGGTAATAAGGGAAGCTAATCCACACGCAGAAATCAGCCCAGTGCCTCTAGAAGTAGTAGCACGTATATCGACTATGCTTGAGTTCATAGTGAGCTAAGCACACATAAAAATGGCAAATCGGAAGATGAGATCTAGAAGAGATGCATAAGGCAAATTAATTCATTGAACAAATGGTACCAATACTAAAGAACAAACGAATCGGTAGATACTAAAAAGGTCTCCACAACACAACCTTTCTTCAGTTCTATGCTACCAATGCCAAACTTGGACAATGACAGAAAAAAAGAGGGGTGGGGAATTACAACAACGGAAATTAGATTCCTGAGAAGAATACTCAATGTATCAAGAAAAGAGAAAATCAGAAAAGACGAAATCAGAAGTAAAGTAGGGGTTGAAGGAGCTCTAGATTTAATTAGAAAACAGTAAGTAAAATGGTTCGACCACATAACTAGGCTACCAATTGACAGTATACCACAACAAGCAATGATGTTCAGACTAAACAGAACCATAAGAGGCCGACCGTGTGTAAACGGGAAGATGGAGTGGCGGAGTCCATGGGATCTCGATATACGAAGCCCATAAACGGGCACTCCCCGGGATTTTTAGGTTTCACCTCGACACCGCAAGGTACAAGAGTACATAGATGAGATGATGATGACGATGGTGTAAATATGTTTCAAGAACATTGTGTTGCGGTAACCTAAAGGTAAGTCCACTGACTCACTAACACTCTGGTCCGAGTTCAATCGCTTGGAATGGAGGTGTATCATTTTCCAACTGATAGACTCATTCTCTTGCATGGGTTCCAAAGGTTAAGTTAGTTGCATATCTCTTACAGTAAACTCCAGCATTTTGTGATTGTGATATCTTAGCAAGTTTACGTTCAGTAGTTTATCATTGCTTTCTGAACGACCAGCACTCATACTCATACCAATGTATGAAAACTAACGCAAAACGGTCTGCTGCCAAATCACTAGTAGCTGTGTTACAAATTGAGTCCGTAACTCCTTCACCACAGAGACGGATCCACAGATTACAGAGGTAAAGTTAATGTGGCCAGTGAGAGGTTATTCACAACTTGAATTGACTCCTTGTATCATCATCATCATTATCTTCAACTTTTGTCGTCATTCGTTGTGGGGAGGAATAGTAGTCGCCCCAGCGCCCGACGGGTGGCAATGGATAGTGTCATTCCACGAGATTGCACAATATCTTTGACGTCGTCAATCCTTTTTCATATCTGGCTTCGTCTTGCTCTCGTATCAGATCTTCTTTGATGTCGTGCCAGAGCTGGTAGCTGATGGTGTTGCATTCTCCTTGTAGACCTAGCCTAATATGCCTTTACTTCATTTTGTACTCAGCAACTCATCATGCGTTTGTAATTACTCCATATATGTTACACTTGTCTTAACCCATCCTGTCTCTCCGATTTGTTACTTTAACATTTTCGGTGCCAAACAAAATGTAGGTTTCAACCAAACAAAAATCGAGGGCGGAAAATGGGAAGTAGGGGTATGTCACAGTTATGACTTAAAACTTGTTTATATGGCAGCAGACATGTTGCGTTATATATATAATTAAAGGGGGGTTGTAAAGGAACACTAATGTATTGATATGTTAACTATAGTTTGATTTATAAGCCCGTGGCAGTTACTGGAACTTTGAATAAATTGATTTACCATCCCATGGCACTTAATCAGCGAACCCCTCGGCCACACGTGTAACTTTAACGCCTTCTGTTAGTTATTATCATTGCTCCTTTATGTTCAGCCATTTCTTATTTTAAGTAGCAACTGGTGAGGTAGAAATAGTTAAGGTAACAACTGGTGAGATGCAAAGATCGACGTAGCTGAGACATTAAACGCGGTTAAACTTTCTCTGTGAACCGCGGTGCAGTGGGTTCGTTTCATATGCCAGTCAGTTGGACTTATATGTTGACACCTCGTCCTTGACTTGGGGACGTAAATTACAATGTACCAGATAATTCATTGATACACAAAAACATAACTGGTTCGGCCACCTAGTGAGAATGAACCCGATGTCGTCAGCAGCAAGAGCATACAACATGAAAATGGAAGCATCAAGAGGCAGACGAAGACCACGAAAAAGATGGATCGACGGAGTCATCAATACCTTAAAAACCCACAACATCAGCATACCAAGCGATTGATTGAGCCCTAATTCGGAAACCAATCATCAAACAAGCCTGCGACGCATCACGGCATGGGGCAGCGAAGGTCAAAAGACAGAAAGATAAGTCGGAGAGAGTTCGCCTGATGGCGAGGGACACTGGTAATAAGGAAGGCTAACCCTCACGCAAAAATAAGTCCACTGCACTCACTTCTAAATGCGTGGGAACTACGCTAGAGTTCACATCGAGCAAACAAAGAAATTAAAATCAGGAACATTTTCTTGGTAGGGAAGCGTACAAGCTATTATGATTGAGCTACAAAGAGCTAAAGTACATTTACAACCGAGTTGGACTGGAAAATGGTTAATGACATTGTTCGGGATTAATTTACAATTTTACTTGCAACTAATTTTATGACGTGGCAGAAATTATAAGAGGGCTCTAGCTCTTAAACTTCCGGTCCGCTGACGGTGACGTAGCGGGATCAACCCCTACGTCGGTCTGTTGGGCTTCAGTGATGATTTCCTCGTTAGTGAAAGCAATGGCAAACTACTGAACAGTAAAATGGCCCAGTAAATCAACCTGGGGATGGGGTTGATCATGACGTCCTGCAATTTAAAATAATAATAATTTGTTTACGTTTGCTCGCTTTGAACTCAAGCGTAGTCCATACATGTGCTGCTACCTATAGAGCACTGGACTGATATTTGCGCGTGGATTAGCTTTCCCTGTTACCATAATCACACCCCATCAGGCGAACCCACTCTGACTTCAGGGATACTTGTAATGTACGTCCCCAAGTCAAGGACGAGATGTCAATATTTTAGTCCACCTGTCGGTGTAGGGGTTGAACCCGCTACCTCGGTATCAGCACACCGGATGCTTAAGAACGAGCGCTCGTATCCATTCGGCCAACTAACCTCCCATAATAATAGCAACAACAACAACAACAACTATATGACAACGTGCCCACCCTCATGCCAACCACCAGGCCGCTGATATGGTTGCAGTTGTAATCCTATCTCTCTCAACCAGAACCAACAAGAAATGAAACACTCACGCGACCTAGCGCTCACCTCCGCGAACAGGAACCCCTGCCTAATTTGGGAAATGGGTTGGAATCCACCTGATCGCGCATTCCTACGCATGCGCGCGAGTAAATGAGGACAAGCGTTGAACTCGGAATATATCATCAGTTGGGTTGTTTTAGATTTAATATGTGATTGTGGTGTTTGTCTGTCTAGGCGTTTACAATCATTCAAATTCACACGATTGTACTCGTATTTGCAGTTATTAACTGTTACTTCTAAATGACAACACTGCGCAAGGAAGATGATAAGAACTGGTCTCTGTCAGCAAATGTTAACATGTATGCGCAAGGAAGATGATAAGAACTGGTCTCTGTCAGCAAATGTTAACATGTATGATTATTATTGTTTCTTCTTCTTCTTCTTCTTCTTCAGTACTTGCTTCTTCTTCTTCTTCTTCTTCTTCTTCTTTTTTCCCCCTTTTTCTTTTTTCCCCTTTTTCTCTTTTCTTCTTTTTTTCTTTTTTTCTTCTTCTTCTCCTTCTTTCTCTTCTTTTCGTCGTCGTCTTCTTACCCCCCTTACCCTCCCCTTTTCCTCTTTTTCCCCTTTCTTTCCCTTTTACTTCCCTCCCTTCTTTTACTTTACCCAGTAAATAATTAATACGATTTGGGGCCTTGCAGCGGGGCCAAACATATCATTTTAACTGATGATAGAGAGGAAAAAAAACTCATAAGCACAAAAAATTTAAACCCTGTCTCGTAGACCAACACGTGTTGTATGAGGTAGATAGAAGGAAGAGGGGGGAGTGATATGATGTGATGATGATGATATGTGATGATGATATATATGATGATATGTAATTTTATAAGAGAGAAGAAAAAGAAGAAGAAGAAGAAGAAAAGAAAAAAAGGAAGAAGAAAAAGGGGGAGGAGGAGGGGGGGGAAGGGGAAGGAAAGAGAAGAAGAAAAAGAAGAAAAAAAAGAGAAAGAAAAGAAGAAGAAGAAGCTGTCCACTCCGTACTAACTTAAAGGTTTCCTATTCAGCTTTTTGGCCCACATTTTTAATTTTAAACCGCCCGGTATTGTTATTTGTGTCAACGTGCGCATTATCCCGCATTTTTTCCCTTTTCCAGACCAGAGATCCGATCCATACCCCAGAACGGGGTTTGTAAAAACCATTTATATACACACTAAAATTTTCCCCCGGTCTGCTGGTAAGAGCGGCCCCTGCCCACCTCTAATTGCTCAACCCCGTCTTTTAAAAGAAAAAAA